>JARJDZ010004396.1:0-21192 GCA_030264555.1 Aleochara sp. GC000083 | reverse complement strand
TGCACGCAGACTGTGACTCTTTCCCCATTTTCGTAGCCATCAACCCGCGAGCGGTGGCGCCCTCGATTGATGGTGGGGGCTGTGGCGATTTTTGGAACTACTTTTCGGACTTAGAATATTTTTTAATTTTTATTCTTGCGCCCCGTTGGACTTAGAATATTTTTCGAGCTACGAATATTTACGAGGCCGACCGACGACCTTAAATTCTTTTTGAAAAGTTTTTTTCCGGCGCTGGGATTCGAACCCAGAACTTCAGGTTGATAAGCAGCCAACTTCTCCGCTCGACCACCGAGCTATTCTACTTAAGTCAGTTCAAAACTTCTATCAACGCAATTAATTTCGCACAATTTTACACGCTCAATATAAGTAAAGACTGGTAAGTCTTGGTACTATTTTTCGGGCAATATCGCACGTTGAAAATAAGCAAAGACTATAGTCTTTGTACTATTTTTCAGGCAATTTCAGGCGTTGAAAATGTGCAAAGACTATAGTCTTGGTACTGTTTTATGGGCAATTTCGTACGTTGAAAATAAGCAAAGACTATAGTCTTACTACTTTTTCGGACAATTCCGTACGTTGAAACTAAGGAAAGACTATTATAGTCTTAGTACTCATTTTCGGACAATTTCGTACGTTGAAAATGATCAAAGACTCTAGTCTAGGTACTTTTATTTGGTCAATTTCGTATGTTAACTATAAGTAAAGACTATAGTCTTGGTACTATTTTTCGGCCTATTTCGGACGTTGAAAATGTGCAAAGGCTATAGTTTAGGTACTGATTTTCAACAAATTTATGGGCATGATAATGAGCAATTGCCAATATGGTATGCTGTTGAAACACATGATTAGTATAAGAGGAGTACAATGTGTGAACAATGTAATATAAAATTCACAACAAAGCATCCATCCAGCACAAAGTCATGTTACATGATGATGATGACTTCATTTACTTGAACATGTACTGAAAACTCCATAAATAAAGACTTTTAGGAAAACAACTATAGATGGTCATTTACCTATCGCACTTGCAGGTATATTTATACAAGACCACTATAACCTGCATCCATGCATCTTTGTTTCCTCCAACATGTGGGAGACCAAAAATACTTGCTAGTTCTGTAACAAGAAATATAATGAAAAGTATAATCTATATTTACTACCATGAAAACATGCAGCACAAATGGTGGTGGGTGAACATTGTAAATGCCAGAGAGATTCGCGTCCTTCAAAAAGTAAACAAACAGCATGAACTACACTGGTACTGACTGGTACGGCGATACATGAGTCAGAGATATGCATGAGTGCTACAAAATGAGAGAGGGTGGTGGAAGTTTCAATTAACGAGGTGCTACTGTAGAAAAGAAATAAGTTTTGACTTACGAGGGAATAAAGCGCTACTTTACTCCCGCGGTTTGAAACTTGCTAAGTTGGTCATAAAAACCAACTATTCCCGGACCGACTATACATGAGGGAGTAAAGCGAAGTAAAGTCGCACACCCACCATAAGGAGTAAAGTGCTACTTTATTCCCGCGGTTTGAAATTCCCGCCCCGATTTAATTCTGTTCGGACCGCAAATATAACCAAGAAAATAATCAAACCAGTGGGTAAAGAAAACCTGAAAGAATCTGAAGATGTAAAGTTTTAATTTAAAGAAAGGTAAATAAGGAAAAAGAGGAACAGAAGACACCAGAGCTTCAAATTGCCAAATACCACACCACATAACAATAACATATACAGCTGCTACAGAAATATTTGCACTTAAACTGTTCGTTACAAAACAAGGCAGAGTCAATTTTGATTGAACTACTGACGTCAAAATGCTGCACTTTGCTGAACTTAATGCAACGGTAACGAACAAACCTATAATGTATTTGTAGACATATCACAAAGAATTAGATAATTTAATATTAAGGAAAGCTAAATGAGCCAAACGAATACAACAGCAGGCCCCACAATTACAAATTGTCAAAGCCACACCACATATTGATAACATATACAGCTGCTACAGAATGACATACATAATGTATTTATGGTAATAAATTCTTAAAACAATACCTTAAGAGGCTGTTACAGGAGCCTGCACTGCTTGAAGATACTTTCCAGATATCCACTGTGGATTTAAGTTGTGTTGTCCAAACACCAAGAAAACATGGACGATTCTAAAACATGAAAAATATATGATATTTCTTATATATCTTATAACATATTGTACTGGTTGAAATAAATGGTTACACAATACCTGATTGCCTGATAACAGATTGCTTCAGCAGCCTGTACCAGTTCAAAGTGCTTTCCAGATGTATCTGGCAGTTTGAAGTTCTCTATACTTGTCAAATAGACCCAAGAAAACATGGAAGACACTAAAATAAGAAAAAATATGATATACATTATAACATATTGTTTTTCTTGAAATAAATTGTTAAACACTATCTTAAGAGCCTGCTGCAGAAGACCACACTGCCCAAAAATCCTCTAACTTGCATGGATGATTCTAGCCATACAGATGCAGCAAAATTACTATAATAAGACATATGATTACATATTGAATATACAAGAATATATTGTTTACTAATTACCTTAATAATTGTCATGTCTAACGCTGAGTAAAGTTCCTCCAGTATACAACAGCGACCACAGCCATACTCGAAGATTATGAAAAAATAAAAATGTTAAGACATGTGTTCACTTATTGAATGTCAAGATTAAATTGTTTAGAAAATACCTTAATGATTGAAGCGAAATGCCTAACGCTGCCCAAAGTTCCTCCAATGTACAACGGCGACTAAAGCCATACTCGGAAATTCTGCGAAGTAAAAATAATAATACATGTGTTCACATATTGAACATGAACATAAATTGTTTACAAAATACCCAAATAATTGTGTCCAACGCTGCCCGAAATTCCTCCGTCATACAATGGCGACTCTAGCCATACTCGCAGATGCTGCAAAAATAAAAATGATATAAATGATGTGTTCACATATCGAATATGAGATTTACAAAATACCTTAATAATTGGCGCGAAGTGCCCAAAACTGCCCGAAATTCCTCGGTCATACAATGACCACACTAGCCATACACGCGGATGCTGCTAAAATAAAAATGATATGACATGTGTTCACATATTGAATGCTATACAAAATACCTTAAAATTGGACCGAAGCGTCCAATGTTCCCCGAAATTCCTCCGTCATACAATTGCGAATCTAGCCAAATTCGCAGATGCTGCAAAAATAAAAATTAGTCCTGTGTTCACATATTGAATATGAGATTTACAAAATACCTTAAAAATACCTTAATAAATAAGTGTCCAACTGCCCGAAATTCCTCCATCAGGCAATGCCAAAATCACAGATTCTGTAAAAATAATAATAATAAGACATGTTATTTAAAGCTTTAAGAACCTATAACTATTATCATGGGTCAACTGGTTCCAAACATTCCAACATGTAATAAAGTCCACCACTATGATTGCAAAATCTATAACTAATAAAAATAATCAGGCATTGTTTACAACTGTAATCTAGATTAAATATACAGGGAATAACTTCACACTTTGAGAGACTGGTTTCAAATATTTCAACATGTGATCAGTTCACTTAACACATTTAAGGATTACACAAACCCATTAGCACCCACAAGAACTAACACGGTTTGGTTTCATCATGTGTAAGACTCAAAATGCTTTAAGGTTCTGTGACATGAAATGCTTCTTACTTTCATAGAAATAAATTTATCATTTACTGCTATGAGAATATGTAGCACACACCTTTGAGTGATGGTTTCAAAATATGCACCACTATATCAAGGTCGTCAAACGTGTAGGGGAGGCACCAACAAAAAATAATTTTATAATAACACGAGATATTTGTTCATTACATTACACTCACATGTCAGGTATAAACTGTTACTCGTACAACATGTAACCTGAAAAAATGCCGTGGCTTTAACATATCAACTTGATAAACTACAGTCGTACCCCGATCTAACCAACCCGGGAATAAAGTGGTACTTTACTCCCGGTTTGAAACTTGTCTAATGGGATCATAAAACCAAGCTTCGTCGGACCGACTAAACTAAGTTGCACCGCCGCGACCTACTTCTGGTCCACAGAAATGAATTTATAGCAATACACATAGTAAATGGGTCATTTGGTTGAGGATTGTACTCAAGAAAGAATGTTTAATTCCAATGAAATCACAGGCTATGTATTAAATATTTTAATAATAGTTTAAATTCATAAAAGTTTTACCTAACTCAGGGAGATACAAATAAAGAAATGTACAATGACAACTTAGTTACACACTTACAAATGATTGTATAAATACTTGTTTGCTATTTTTAAATTCTCCCTATAACATAAAAGAACGAATTGTAAATAAGCTATCAGGTTTGTACGTATAATGCAGAAACCTTGTCAGCTTTTAGTCCTCGTCAAGATTGACAATTTCGGTTGGATTTACAAGAGTTGGCGCTGGCCTAGGAGTCGCTGGTGGTGGCTGTCGTGCCACTGAACCATTGTCCATCGCCCCAGCAAATTGGGTTGCGTTATTAGATTGCAGTAATCTGCACATTAAACAATTAGAAAAATAGTGGAACGTTACGCAATTTGCAAGTTGAAGCTCACCTTTCAGCAACTGCCGGTGTCAATCCGGGGAACTGTCGTTGCATTTGCTGCATCATCCAGACCGACTGCTGCTGTTTGTAGTATTCGTTTAAACGGGCCTGTTCCGCTGCCTTAATCGCTCGAATCTCAGCGAGCATCTTCGTGAAAATCTATAAAATCACATGAATACATAGTGACCATAACTATATGTTAAATGTGGAAATACGAACCGCCATTTCACCGTTTGCTAGTTGGCCGCGAAGCTCCGCGATTAATTGCGGCATTACGCCATTAATTTCGAGCGCTGTAAATGCGGGATGTTCGCGCTTTATAATGCTCGTCAACGCCTGAACAACAGTGTGCATTGGAATGTTATTAATGGTGCCAGATGCAGTACGTTGCATTTGTTTCTCATTCTCAAACTCCTCCCATGCCGCCTTCCGCTCCTCCTCGTTGAGCACTTCGTCTTCCTTATTCTCTAACAGACTTTGATGCTCATGATACTTGAAAATGATGTCCGTGTAGGTCTGCATTAGCTCACCGAGCAGGATGTCCTTCGGTGGTACGGGCGGTGGTCGCTCTTCCGGTTGCGGATCGAACCTAAATTGTAACGTTTTAGTACATTGCAATATGAAAGCTTGTATTTCGCTTGCTTGTATAATTCTTGGAGATCATTCTGATTGTAATGTCGGTCAATTTGCTGCTCATCAATAACACGTTTGGAGATTGCTTGCTTCGTGACTTGACGCTCATAGACCTTCATTTCCATGGTGCCCTAAAATATATATAAAGTTAATTAAAACGAATAAACGATCCACACTTGCGATATCATACCAATGTGACGAATCTATAAATAAACGACGGCTTTGTTTGGCCGAATCGGTACACCCTGTATATACTTTGTAAATCATGTGATGGATTCCAGGAAACGTCGAAAATTATAACTCTATTTGCGGCGACTAAATTAATACCTAATCCACCAGCGCGTGTTGAAATGAGAAATAATCTAAAAATACAATATATTTAAATAATCTGTTAGAAAATGGTGGAAAAAAGTATACCTCGCCCTGGTGTTCTCAGGATTATTAAACGTTTTGCACCATGCAGCCCGATTATCGCAGGAAGAGCTTCCGTCTAGACGAAAATAATCCAAACCTAATGTCCATGAGCTCGCGTAGCCTTTAAGCATCGAGCTGTCGCCAGTTTGTGCCGCCTCGTCAATTTTGCTAAGGAAATACTCAATCACATTCAAAGAGAGTAGCGATTGAGAAAATACCAAACTGAAAAGATTAATGATGTTCAAATATTAATTACTTTATATATGTATTTTCTATTTGAGTACTTACACTTTATCTCCGATCAATTCGCACTGATGAAGGATTTCGAATAGCAACGACAATTTGCCGCTATAAATGATATTATCCAGTTCATCACCTTGTGTAAACTGCCGCCACCATTCATCCTCAACTGGCGCGGCCACTTCTTCTTCTTCCTCTTCTGGGTCCAATGCAGCAGAAGCGCGCGTACGTCGTGTGGTGGGCGCCTTCGGTTTATCGTCATTGTCGGAACCGTCCCCGCTATCGGAGCTGGTTGAATCTGCAGTGTCTGATCCGTCATCAATGAAATCCTTCAACGAGCCCTCGGAATCCTCGTCGTTCTCCCAGTCGCGCTTCTCCTGCAATCGCCGGTTTTGAATGCTCTTGTCCAGAAGAACGCGCGGATGCGTGCAGATGCGCTGCAGCTCCTGGAAATCGGTGAACAAAAAGGACGTGCGACCTGTTGAAGCGCGCTGCGCGAAATTGGCAAGGTAATGCGTGTAGAGATTGCGCTGTGTTTCGGTAAGGCTAATGAAGATGACGTACTCGTGTTTGGGCGGTAGGAACGGTGCGAGCACGGCGTAATCGCGACGCTGCACGATGCCATCAAGCAGCTTGTGCAACACGTGCGAGCGTTTGCGCATCAGATTTGTGTCGTTCTGCGTCGAGTCCGTGTACTGTCCATTCGTGATGGGATTCACGAAACGATTCAAGTACTCCTTGTATGTACCCAAGAGATTCGCTTTCACGAACTGCACCATGCAATAGTACTCCTTCAGATTGTTCTGCAAAGGCGTGCCGGTCAACACAATCCTGCGAAGCGTCTTGATCCGGTTCATCGCTTTACTGAGCGATGTTTTCTCGTTCTTCAGGAGATGTCCTTCATCGCATACCACTAAATCGGGGCCTAGCAGAAAAATAAAATGTATATAGTCACAAAGTAACCAACGGACACAAAGTAAGAAATGAATTGATAAAACAAATATTTGAAACAAAACCAACAAAAATCAAAATAAGTGTGGTACATACCTGGATCAACCAATGCAGTATTAAAGTCCGCGCGCATCTTTTTGCTGATACGCTTATTGATCTCGTTACTCAAATTTCGGAACATGTCGTAACCCAGGACGAGAACCCCTCCATGTCGATGCCATTCCATTACATGTGTGACCCTCTCACGGTTCTGTTTGAACGCCACCAAATTGTACACTTCCACCTCATCGTCATCAGGCAGCCATTTCTTGTATTCCGCGACCCAATTCAGCACTGTGGAGAGCGGACAAACGACCAGGACCTTCTTGACGCCAGTCTTATCCTCATTGCAAAGCAACGTGTGCGTCAGCGTAATGACCTGCAGCGTTTTACCCAAACCCATGCAGTGGGCGAGAATGCAACCGGACCCGGCAGTATTCCGTGCGCGATCGATCGATTCGAAGCACGCGTCCCACATAAATTGCACGCCACGGCCTTGATGCGGCTTCAGATGCTTCACCAGCTTCGGATCGACACTAAGTAGTTCCTCCTGCGTCTCCTCGTTGAAGTCCAGGACGACCTTCGTCAGCGCCGAACTCTCCAGATCGTCGGGATTGTAGATGTTGTTGTACTTTGCTTGTCGCTCTGCAATACGCGCTTTACGTTGAGCTTCCTCCTTCTCGGCCTGTTTGGTCGTTTCGGCCAAGGAGTCCCTATTGATAACTTTGCGGATTTGTTTACGCGTTGATTTATCCTCCTCGTCGCTGCTGTCTGCGACCTTTTTTATGCGGCTGCGTTTCTTTGTTGGTTTTCTGTTCAAATACACAAAAAATGTTATGATTGTTTGCTAAAGGGTGGAATTAATAAATAAATTCTTACTTTGCCGGTGTTTTTTCGTCGTCATCCGAATTGGATCCTCGGCTACTCTTCGACGAATCGCTTCCATCTGCTTCTGCCTTACCAGCGACAAAATCATCGTCGGAATCTGATAATACTGGTTTCTTCTTCTTCTTTTTCGCCTTGTTGCGCTGGCGGGGTTGTTCTTCTTCGGATGAGTCAGTGTCACTTGTTGTCACATTGTTTTTCTTTGCAACTTTTGGTGATTCCTCATCAGAACTCTTGTCTTCCTTATCAGACTCGGCTGTTTGCTTGGACGATTCATCGCCTGAAGATGTACTTGCCGCTTTACTTGCGTCCTAAACAAAATTAAAATATGGTATATAAAAATTGGAAGTACAGGAACAAATATCGAAACAAATTTTGAGATTCCGCTAAATTATAGATGCCTTTACACAAAGCTTGAATCAATTAATGATTAATCAATCTATGATTATTAGTAGCATGTATTTAACTCCCAATTGCCCAAAACTTAATACCCGATTAATCGATGTTTAATTATTGATTTTCTAGTTTTGGATTTTTAATTGATGATTAATCATAGATTAATGTATTTACATACATGTCTATTGATAGATTAATCGATGATTAATTTTTTATTTGATATTTATCTCACAGATTTTGGAGATGATAATCATACCTCACTTGCAGTATCATCGTTATCCTCCTCATCTTCATCACTTTTGGCATTATCTGTCGTGTTATTAGCAATTCCCTTTAGGCTCAATTTCAATTTCGGTACACGACGCGTTTCCTTGTCGCCATCTTGTTCATCGTGGTCGCCATCATCGGTGGCCATCTTGGATGCCTTCTTCTTCGAAACCTTATTACCTATTTTTTTACTTTGGCCATTGGCCACTTCTGCTTCGTCATCGGAGCCATCACTGAGCTTAAACAGCTTCTTCGGTACCGACTTCTTATGTTTCTTTTCGTCCTGTTTCACAGAGTCGTCCGAATCCGAAGATCCGTCAGCCCCCTGACGGCGCTTACGTTTACCACTCGACTCCATGTTCGGCTGCTCCTTTCTGCAACAGACAAACAAACAGTTTTACTTACGAATTCCTTCGAATTGCTTTTGATAGAGAGAACGAAATCAATGTCGGAACATTTCGTGTTAGTAGATGTTAGACTCGTCTCAGCTAACCTTTTACTACTTTCAACACCGATATCGGCCGCCGCCACCGTCGCCGTCGTCGTCGTCGCATCGGCACTTTTAGGCACGGATTGCGTCAATTTCACCACGCACCTGCTGAAGAACTTTTTATCTTTGCGAATGTCGTCGGAGATCTTCAGCTCCTTCTTTTGGGCCCGCGTGCGCAACCGGTTGCCCTGCTCTTCGGTGTCGCTCAGCTCCTGCTCGGACGGCTCGAAGGTGTGGATGCGATTGTTCTCCTCAGAGAATTGCACCTTCTTGTCGGATGCCGGCGTACGCGTAGCGTTGAGATAGTCGGAGCATTTCAGTATGGATTTCGTTGGGGTGACCGTAAGCACGGTGGAAAGGGATGTAGATCGCTCACTCTCCGCACTCGATGTGTTGGCGTCATCGTCCTGCTTATCCGAGGAATTCGAATCAGTTTCGTTGGTTTTCTCCGAGGAGCTCGTCTGATCGTCGTTGCTGCTCGAGGCCTGCTCGGGCGTTTCCGCATCAACATTACTCAAAATGGCGCCGGATGACTTGCCAGGCGATTTATCCTTGGGCTTCTTTGTAACTTTAACTTTCTCACTTTTCTCAACGTCTTCTTCATCGGAATTGGATTCTGTCATTTTTTCGGGATTCTTAGCTTTGACTTTTTGTCGATGCTTCAACTGCTTCAACTTTTTACTCGTTTTCGTTGAATCAGATTTATCTTCTTCATTTGATGAGCCACTATGTTGTTTCTTTGGTGAAGACTTTGTATTATTTCGTTTGGAGTCATTTTTCGAAGGTTTCTCACTAATTTCATTTTCTGATTCTGAAGTCACCAATCCCTTCTTCTTAGAGTTTGTCTCATTCGAAACAGTTTTACCATTCACTGCACTTCCGACTTGAGAATTTGGGTTTTGTACTATAATTTCCAATCGTTTTTGCGATGTACTTGATTTGGTCGTTTTCTCCTCGGAATCCGAGTCGGACGACTGATTGATCACAGTCTTCTTATTTTTGCGATTTTTCTTCTTTGAATTTAAGGGACTCTTGCTATACCTTTTCGATTTCTCGGTGGCTTTCTTGCTTCTACTCGATTTTGTAGAATCGTTTTCTGCATCAGAAGTGCCATCTGAAGAATCGCTGCACTCGCGAGGCGTAACAGAAACGACCTTCGGTTTAGTTCTTTCCGTTTCGGTGTCGTCTTTCTTATTTGTTCGCAAACTGCTGGGGCGACCTCCAATCGGCTCACTCTCCGAATCTGAACTTCTCTTCGGTGAATCCTTCCTTCCAGACTTCTTGGACGATTTGCTTTTCGATTTCACAGTGGGCGAACTCGGTGAATTTATTCTACATCGTCTCGTTCTGGCTGGGGTCACTTCACTATCTGAACTTGATGAGTGCTCCGCCGCGACGTTCTTAACAACTGATGACTTCTTCTTCAACTTTCTACTGTGATCATTCCGATCTTTAGTGTTGGCTGTTTTGCGAATTTTATGCACCTGCAGTTCAGACTCAATGTCTGTTTCACTATCAGAAACTTTTCGTTTGGATTTACTTGATGCTTCTGAAATATGTGATGTGCCTCTGACAACTTTATCGGTTGAAATAGCGCGCGTATTATCCGTTCGTATCTCAGGACTAGGACTATTTTCTTCACTGTCTGATAACTCAATTATAGCAGTAAATTTTGGATCCAAGAGGGTGTCCAGACTTCGCACCTTGATAGAACCTATCAAAGTTTTTGGCTCCTCTTTAATTTTCACAGCTTCCACATTTGCTTCACTGTTCTTATTCTCCTTGTCCTTGTCGTTCTCATTCAGTGGGCCGGTGTCACTCTTGCTTCCATTCTGAATATTATCACATATCTTGTGTATGCTGCTTTGGATGGAGGTGAGTATGCTTTTGGGCTCTGCATCGTTGCTTTCTACCGGCGGCTGGATGAGTATGCTTTTCAAATTGTCGAGCATCTTTTGCGCCGCCTCGATCTGACTGAGCACAACATCGTCCTGATTCTTTGCCGCTGGCGCCTCCTCCGCGCTCATGCTGCTGTAAAATCCAAGCAGGAATTAATCAAAATTGATACTTACAAAGGGTGAGCTACTCCATCCACACTGAAGAGAGCAATTTGAGATGTGATGCTTAACCTAGAGGGGAGGAGTAGCTACTTTAATTCAGTAATATACAATATGGTTGTATGTTGTTGGTTTATTTGTTGCAAACGGCTTGTTTGCATTATAACTACCAATGAAGTCACCATAGACAGAAGATGCACTCTCAACACAACAAAAATAAAATCGGATTACAACATGCACCAATCCGCCAAGAGGGTATTGGAACACCAGAAAGAAATTGCAGAATTACTTGCTAAATTGTCGATGCCTCGACGGAATCGAATCAAAAACCAATAGACAAAATAAAAGCACAGATTTTTTTCCCGCTCTGCAAACGGCAGCGACGCTCTCGCCAGAAACTAAACAATAATGAGTTAACGGGAAACATGATCGTTATACGTCTATGTCATGCTATATAGTAAACCAGAAGCTCGTAATCACCTGATGGTAGCTCGCTAACGTTTATACGCCCGAAATCACCGCAAAACCCACGAAATAATTATTTTCTTTGAGAAGCATCGATAATTGTGGCGACTGATGATACACCGACGCTGTCACACAATGCCAGAAACGTCATTGCCTAGCTAGCAGTTGAAAATGAACCACAGAAAGGAACCTGTTTTTCGTTTCGCTTAATAACTACAGAGTTCGCGGTACAACAAACTACAAAAAGCTTAATAATATTACTCTTTTAGACAATATTAAACTGATTACGATTATTTTGAATCATCACTCTAAAAAAGAATCATTAATAAATACCATAAAATAATCTTCCTCTTTACGGTATGTCGGATAAATCTTCAGTTTCTGCAGGCGTTGGTTTGAAAATATGCTAGACGCACAATCTTGGAGGGAGGAAATATCTTCTCCCTCCACGCGCGCAATGCACAAACTGTAGAAGGAATAATGTATAACATTACTCCCTCCACGCTTTGTCCTTGCCGTTCTTGCAAAACGTTGTGTAAAGTAATTTCTTGTAGATAAAAATTATAAACTTTTCGTTTAAAGTCATGCATTAATATATTGTTAACTCTGATTATAACCATTTACTTGTAGATTATTGTCATTTACCTTACGTATTTTTAAATTATAATCATGCTGTAAATATTAATTTTTCCGCGCTAAAATTTGTGTGTATTTATAACCTCTATGTTTCGTAAAAATGTCCGGTCTTAGTGATAACGAAAACATTGAGGAACCAGTGAAAAAGAAAACCAAGGCGATCGAATATAGTTCATCAAGCAGTGAGAGTGACATTGAAAGTTATTTACAAAAGCCAGAAGATCTCAATTTAAACTCAACATTCTTTAAATCTGCCAGCCAAGAAGTAAAATGTGAAGTGAAAAAATATCAAAAGAAGACCACATTAAGTGAGTCCGATTCCGATGATCCTCTCGATTACTATGTTCGAAAGAAAGATGATCCGCAGCCATCAACATCAAACAATGTGGATGTGAAGGAAGAATATACCTCTTTCCATGGAAGTGACAAAACCTTTGAGTCCCAAAACAAGCAGGCTGTGGAACTGGAGGAAGCTAGAAAGCAAGTTGAAGCATATCTTGCAAGGAGAAAAACTGAAATTGGCAAAGATGCTGGAGTCAATGACCTGTTGGCGATTGGTGAAAAACCATTTGGTAACTTTTTAATATAATCTCAAATACCTTATCCTACATTGTTTGTTTTTAATAGATTTGGCAAAGGATCTTGCTGAAGTGGGCTTCCATCCCAGCGACTTTGAATCTGGTAGTGAAAATGATCCAGAGGACTGGGAAGAGGTTGAGCATAAAGAGAAGCAAGAAAAGAATGTCATTCCAAAGGATGGCATACAAATCACACTTGATGTACCAAATGCAATCAAAAAGAAGAAAGGGCTTGATCTAATGGCGGCTTTGAAACGTCGTATGAATAGAATTCGGAAGGAAAATCAAGTTTATGTCCATAAAGTGCATTTGCTGTGCTGGATAGCCCATGGAAACTATGTAAATGCTATTTTGAATCAAGATAGTATCATGGCAGTTGCATTATCCATGATTCCTTCAAAAGAATGCTACCCCCCAGCACGAAGTAACTTAAAATACTTGGAGCAGATTACCAACTGGTATCACAAAGCAGTGAAATGTAATAAAAGTGATAATTTACAGTATTCTAATTTAGAAACACAAATTGAAAGTGATATTGAGAACAAAGCAGCTAGTAATGTTAGTATTTATGTTTATATTTTTGTTGCAATGCTTAGAGCATTGGGATTGCAGTGCAGATTAATTTTGTCACTGCAGGTAGAGCCATTGAGGCCACCTGCAAGTGATTTATGTTCTTTAAAAAGTGAGAAAAATACCGGAAAGGTTAAGTCAAAATTGCAGGAAATTGCAAATGATAAAAAAGAAACCAAGCTTAATAAGAAAGCAGATACGACAAAGGTAAAAAATCCGATTAAGCGGTCAAAATCTGCACCTAAAGCCGTTGAGGTTCAAAACAAAGATGAATTAGTTGTCAAAGCGGCAAAACCGACGAAATCTCGGTCAAAATCAGCTATAAATCTACAGCAGAAAACTGAAGCAATTGAAAAAGGTACTTCAACGAGTAAAATCACAAGGGTAGATGTAAAACCAAGTATTGTTAAAAAGAAAGCACAGAGTCAAGTTTCTAAACCGGCAATAAATACTTCTCTTGAAGAAAAAAGTACCAATTTAGACGATGAACACACTAAATCGTCAAGTAAACGCTCAAAATCTGCTTCAGACATATCAAAATCAGGCGAAAATAATTCCACTTCGACATCTAAAGTAATATCTACACGCAGAGGAACTAAAACAAAGTCTCCACTTTTAATGAAAGCATCTCAAGTAGAAGTCGATGAAAAATCACTAGTTAAACGCTCCAAATCATCAGAAACACAACAAAAACTTTCAACTAAACACAAAATTCCAGCAACTGGTAGTGACGTTGAAGCCAAAAAGAAAAAACCCAACTTAGGCAAACTTAAAAGTACCAGCAGTATTGAAGATGATGATTTCAAGGAGCCTTTGACCAATGGTACGGAAACAATTCCAAAACTTAAAGTCACAAAATCCGATGTCAAAAAAGGAATTAAAAGACCCAAATCTGCATCAAAAGAATCAGAAAAGTCTGTTAATAAAGCGGCATCTGCAAAGAGGAAATCAAAGATTGAATCAAATATTGATGCAACATTAGCTGTATTAGAATCGCTTGAACAACCAAAAAGTAGTAAAACAACACCGCTTTTAAATGCCAGTATTAGCAGTTCAGATGAGGATATTTTTGATAGGGCAGTGTGGAGGAGGGCTAAATCTTTATCACCTATGGTAGCGCCTGTTGAGAAATCAACCGAGAGACAAACGCGCTCCCGAACGAAAAAGTCTCCTGTGTTCGTTCCTAATCCAGCCATTCTGGAACCTGCATTTCAATCAACGGATGACGAAATGCAACCAAAGAAGAAAAATATAATCAAGGTGAAATTACCAAGGATTCCCAAGAAAATTCCTAAGGAGACGTTACAGGTGCCTCAGGTAGATGGTCAATTTGATTCAGATATGGAAGGAAATGAAAGTCCGAAAGAGGATTTGAATATTCGGGAGTTTGAGTCGAACGATAAGTTTGAAATTGATGATGTTGTTTTTAATCAATGCGATGGTGCTGATGATGTGATGGAAACACGTAAAAAGTCGCCTCGTTTAAAGAAAATACTAAAGAAAGGAGATGTAGATTCAAAATCCAGTACATGTAAGAAACCGCCGAATTTGAAAAAATTAACATCTCCACCAAGTGGCTCGAAATCAAACGAAGATTCATCAGATTCAAAAAATAAAACTGTGGAAGAAAGTCGCTTCTTTTCATCACAAACTTTGAACATAAAAGACGACGTTGTCAAGTTGGTCAAGGAAACTATACGCAACGCGAAACAAAAACTTCCTGGAAAGTCGAAGAAGAATCAGGCATACGACAGCGATAGTGATTTCATGCCCGAAGAGCTTTCACCAGAAAGAAAGCGTACTCCAGTTGGAAAAGTAAAGAAACGTGTGCTTCCTCGGAAGCAATTGGAAGCTCTTGCAAAGGAGAAAGCCGAAATGGATAAACTGAAACCGAAGGGTATCGATATCTGGGTGGAAGTCTTCCTCGAAGAGGAAGAAAAATGGATCAGCGCTGATGTTGTACATGGTAAAGTGCACTGTGTCAAAGACATCTACAATAAAGCAACTCATCCCGTTTCGTATATTCTATCCTGGGATAATACTAATCGCATCAAAGATGTGACAAAAAGATATTGTTTCAATTGGAATACAGCTACGCGCAAGTTGCGTACTGATCCATTATGGTGGCAGGAAGCTTTGAAAGGCTTCGTTGGTAAATCAACAGCTAGAGATAAGGAGGAAGATGATGATTTGGCACGGCAGCAACTCGACCAGCCACTACCCAAGACGATAACAGAGTGAGTATTCATTGTATTTATTATGATATCAAAAAAGCTGGTCTCTGTTTCTCACAAATTTTAATCTATTACAGATATAAAGATCATCCACTTTACGTACTTAAACGACATTTGCTCAAGTTTCAAGCGATTTATCCACCGGATGCTGCCGTTCTTGGTTTTATTCGTGGCGAAGAAGTTTATTCACGCGATTGTGTGTATATTCTGCATTCGAGGGAAATTTGGTTGAAGCATGCTAAAGTGGTCAAACCAGGAGAACAACCCTACAAGATTGTTAAAGCTAGACCTAAATATGATAAGGTAATATCTCAAATTTAACTGGCCGTAAAAGCCGCTGTAGCTATCATTTACTTTACAATAACTTCGCTTTGATCTTTATTTGAAACTTTAGGATCAAAATTAGTCACTTTTTTCTGTTAAACATTTATATGACATGCGATGATTTCTAAATATTTATCAATCTACAATTTACAGCTATCAAATACAATGATAACGGATCAACTATTAGAAATATTTGGCGTGTGGCAAGTACAAGATTATGATCCACCTACAGCAGAAAATGGTGTTGTTCCTCGCAATGCTTATGGCAACGTGGAACTCTTCAAACCTTGTATGCTACCGAAGAAATGCGTACACCTGCAACGTAAGAATTTCATAAATTACATCATAATTACCAAACTAATTCTCAATTTTTAGTGCCCGGCCTCAATAAAATCGCACATAAACTTAATATTGATTGTGCGCCGGCCGTAGTCGGTTTCGACTTCCACTCCGGCTTCAATCATGCTGTTTATGATGGATACATCGTGTGCGAAGAATTCAAGGACACTCTTATCACCGCCTGGGAAAAGGAGCAGGAGGCAATAGCGAAACGCGAGCAAGAGAAGTACGAAAAACGTGTATATGGCAATTGGAGACGCTTAATCAAAGCTGCCCTGATTCGTGAACGACTGAAACTTCGCTATGATTTCGCTGGTGAACGTAAAGCGCAAACATTTGAAGATGAACCTGAAGAGGAAGCACCCATTGAGCCTGTGAAGCCTCCAGAAGAGGAAAAACCAGTTAAAAAACGGCCAAAGTTTATGTCTAGGAAGTAAGCAAATATTATATAATTAAAGATTGTTCTTGTTCTTTTTTCATAATTTAATAGAAATTATTTTTCCAAAAATGAGTTATGTGAGGTCAACACGTTTCCTTTTCTTATGATTTGTGACCATATTTGATGCTTCTAGTTGCATCTGTGAGTCATTCAACCATGCATTCAGTTTGGCCCTTGCATTATGGCCCACATTGTATAAGGAACGTTCCAGCATGTCTAATCCATTTTCAACAGATGGATCAGTTCCTATATTATCTGCCAAATCCATCAGTTTCTTGAATCTTGTTACGAAACTCTGAAAATAATAAAATTGAAGTTTTGCATAAGATAAATTAATTAATTATATTAGTAAATTATAAAGTACTTATCTTAGAGTTAGTTGAGGGTAAACTTTGTATTTTCCCTTGACGTATTTACCATTAAATGACATAAGATCTGTCAAATTTATCTGATGAAGGTGTGGGAACACTGAAAGCTGCTTGGAGAGAATTTAATGGTAAATACGTCGAAGGAAAATACAAAGTTTACCCTCAACTAACTCTAAGATAAGTACTTTATAATTTACTAATATAATCTGAAAATAATATTTTTGTTCAATTTTTGATCAATTGTTGGATAGCACAATGAAACTTACATGCATTAAAACGTTCCCAAGATCTCGACGGTGATCTAGATTCTTGGCATAGCAACCAAATTCATAAAAGTTTAGACTCCATTTATATAAATTTACTGCACATGGATCAGCTTTGAGTATCTCTCGATAGGATTCATTGAAAATTCTTGGCATTTCAACTGTGGCCAATGTTTGTCTACCACGTATTAAAGCGTCGGCAAGCCAGAAAGGCAGCTCCAGTGAAGTTCCTGCTGCCAAATCATCATCTTCCGCAGCCGAATTCAACTTACCTAAAAATTGGAACAAAAATATTCATTTGTTTTTATTAATCTTATCGGTAAAATATAAATGACAACGAACTTACCTAATTTAGGAATAGTTGTAGTGAATTTACACAGCACACGTTCCTGGGTGGCAAGTATATCTTCAATACTGAAATAGTTTGGCGAGTAGGAATTTAATAGCGGCATTTTACTAGAAAAATAATAAATAACAAAATAAAATATCGTTTGGAGTCAGCAGCTGATTATTCAAAAATGGCAGCTGGAAGTTAGTTACGCAAAGCTGACCAACAGATGTCTCTGGAGTGTAGAGATCGTGAGGTTCAGAAAGGCACAACAAGTGGGGGTGGGTCATGCTGAGCAGAAACCAAAATACGATTCGGGTAACTTCGACGCAGCTGGCTCTTTTGCTACGCCCTTTAATTTCATTCGCTACTGTCAACGAGCAATGTTTGCGCATGTTTATCCCCACTCCTTGTGCCTTTCTCAACCTCACGATCTCTAATTTGTTTTTGAAAATTTTCTGTCCAAAAACATTTCACTTGCGATGTCAATTTTCTCGACAAATTCCTAGGCAACAAAATTTCAAGATAAACAAACATTCAATCAATAATAAGAAAAGCACTCGTGAAATTACCGTTGATAAACAATTGATGATGACATGTGACTTAAGATGTGAACGTATCTAAACGGGAGTAAAGGGAATAAAAGTATTTTTTGGACTGACGCCTTCTCCCAACCTTCCAATCCCGTTTATCCCTTTCCACACCGGAAACCCTCACTTCAAAGTCACTCAACGCCAACACCAGCAACTCATCCCGCCCGCATCAGATCCATCACCGAGGAAGACATCCCTCAGGATTTGCTTATGCGGGAGGAGTGCACCAAGTATGCAGAATGCAGATTTTCGTATACTCCCGGAGGAATTTAGCAGGCCGAAAATTTGACGCCTTTTCATTCCAACGACGGATGTCACATTATCATGAGGATGACGATAGATAAATAAATCAACTTCCTGTTTTTCCTCGAATTGTAGCCTGATTGGGATAAGAACAAGTTGCAATTAAAAACATGTTGAGGATGATATTTCATTCATCCTCAACAATTTTTTTTTCATATTTATTACAAACTGATGCACAACAACAATAATTCGTTAGTTGTCAAATTTTCGAAGAACTGAAACGGGGAGTAATCAGATCAAAAAAATTAGCATGATTTCTGGGTACAAAATGATGCGAATGTTTGGATAACTTCTAAGGTTTTAGAGTACAAATGAATTTGGACTAATGCATAATATATGTACGTTTTGAATTAGTAATTAATTTTTATAATTCAAGATACAAAAAATTTCAAGTTGAAGAAAATAGCGGATACAATAAAATCAGCGCAATTGATTTACAAAATAACATTTTAAAATTACATAAATTATTGTTATTATATTATTATCAATTATTCAATTATTATCAGTTAAACAAGACATTTCTTGTGAATTAATTGAAAACTGACGCAAAGAATCTCTTCTATGTTGATAACATTTAAACAAAATATAACTTAAAACTAGGAATATAATAAAAGTGAATTGTAATACCATAATAATAAATTGTTTTTCTCCATATTGGTTAGATGTTATAACATTATTACTAATCGGTGCTGCATACTGATCTGTACTCACATGTTGTTTATTAAGTAATATTTCAGAATTGTTGGCAATTATTTTTTCATCCCTGATTACATTTAACAATTCTTTAAGTGTATAATTCAATGATGTTAATTCTTTTCCTCTACTTTTTTCCGCATTCAATGAATTGTTTATTGTATCATTTAAAAGCTCAGTAAATAATATTATAGAATTGTTGGTAGTTCTTATTTCATCCCTGATTACATTTAACAATTCTTTAAGTGTATAATTCAATGATGTTAGTTCTGTTTCTCTACTTTTTTCCACATTCAATGAATTATTTCTTGTATCATTTAAAAACTTATTAAATGTACTATCCAGATGACTTATTGCATTATTCAATTCATTACTGATATTAAATGAATTTTTATTTACTAATGGTGGAATTGTGGTAACATCATTTTCAGATTCATAACATATAACACCAAATACATTCATGGCATGTATTTCTGTACCAGGAAGAAATTTTACATTGGTTTTCTGCAAATTGTGGTGCATATCTAACAAATAAGAGCACTCGAAATTATTACCATCAAGATTAAGCTCCATACGAAATTGTGGCCGTGTGAATAACTTTATATCTAATTGAATTAATGAATTCAAACTCAAATCTACATAGAGCAACTGAGGTGTGTTTATAAAAACCATGCTGTTTATAGCAGTTATTTTATTATGACTGAGATACAAGTTAGTTAAACTTGCTAATCTAGTAAAAGTACTCAAATTTAGTAACGATAAACAGTTTCTTGACAAATCCAAAATGGTTAACGTGGTAAATTTAATGAAAGTGTTTGGTTTGATTTCTCGAATTGCGTTATTAGAAAAATTCAGTTGGTTATTGTAAGACCAAACGTTTTGAAGTATTTCCTTATTTAGCGAATTTATTTGATTGTATGTTATTTCCAGATTGTAGCTTTGCAAAAATGCATTGTTAGATATTGTATATATTTTATTATGCGTTAAATTGAGAATACCCAATGAGCGCAATGAATTAAATTGTTGACCAATCGATGTAATAAAATTATTTGACAAGTCTAAATTGTTTATATTTGTTAAATTATGAAATGAATCATTACCAATTTTAGTTATTTGATTATTTTGTAATTGCAATAATTTCAGATTCGTTAAATGAATCAATTGTTGATCGATTGAAGTTATTTTATTATTATATAACTTCAATGAAGTCAATGACGTTAAATTTTGAAACGCTTTTTCGGAAATGTAGTTTATTTGATTGTTCGTTAAATTGAGAGATATTAATGAATGTAATAAATTAATTTGTTCAGCAATCGATGAAATAGAATTATTTGACAAATCTAAATGGTTCATATTTGATAACTTCTGAAATGAATTGCTAGTAATTTTATTTATTCGATTATTTTGTAATTTCAATAATTTCAGATTCGTTAAATAGATAAATTGCTGATCGATTGTCATCATGTTATTATTGCTCAAGTTCAATTCAGTCAATGACGTTAATTTTTGAAAAGCTTCTTCGGAAATGTCATGTATTTGATTGTTCCTTAAATTGAGACTGTTTAATGAGTGTAATGAATTAAATTGTCGATCAATCGATGAAATAAAATTATTTAACAAATCTAATACCAATAAATTATTCAGATTATAAAAACTTTGCTCTTCAATAGTTATAATTTTGTTATTAGTTAAATTTAAGTGTTATAAATTAATCATTAACTCGAATGTGTAATTTTCAATGGTTGAAATATTATTGTTGCGAAAAGTAATCTCATTAATTTTATCCGAATTAGTACTTGATTCTTTATAAATAAAATTAACATTGCAGCTGGTTACTTTGTACTCAACAACAATAACTAATGGTCTCTGTTCGTAATATTTCCTAAAATTTCGTGCAAACCTAAAACAGACATTTCCGAAATCGTCTAAAGTAGATAATTTGCAAACTATCCGCCTATAATCATCATGACAATAACCGGATACATATGGTAAAACGTGTGCGTACACATAAAAACAAAATAGGAAAAACCGTGTATTCCCAAAGAAACGCATCCTTCTAACCTACAAAT
>JARJDZ010004393.1:0-18721 GCA_030264555.1 Aleochara sp. GC000083 | reverse complement strand
GTCGCGATGCCGTACCCACGACACCTGCAGAGATATCTGAAATGGTTTACTTGTCACACAGAAGCCCAAGCTGCTTGTTTCGCCATATCTAGTAAACGAACGACACCCAACATTCGCTATACTAACAACAACTACTCTACGAATTGTAAGCAATCTTGCAACCTGCTACCAATTATCAACAACAACAACAACAGCGATAAAGGTATCACCAGAGTATCATCTGGTGGAACATAAGAACTTTTGAGTTTAATTAGAACGCAGTGATTTTATATAAGTAGATATCATCAGAAGGCGAAACAGTTGGAAAGTATTCAGTGTGGATATTTTGAAATCTTGTGGATATCACTGTTGACGTGGCATTTGTGGTCACTGTCGAATCAATGAGTTTCAGAGGGATTTGAAATTGCAGATATCACTATTGCTTATTCAGCATATATCAAGAACATATCTTTTTATCTCTACCTCCTTCTACATTAATCAAGAGTAGTAAACTTCTTGTTTCGAAACTGGGAAAATAAGGAATCAACTATCAAAGCCAGCCCAACATACAATCAAACTTTTTTGAAGTTCTTAGAGACATAGATATACGATAGGCATTCCAGGGTAGAAAACAAGAATAGGAAATGAAAATATATGTCTTTGTTATATTTCTACAAATTTTTGTCTAGTATCCATAGGAAGTATCCTGCTTCTCTTTCAACTTGTAAAAATCGGGTCCCACTATTGAAAATTAGAATGTCCACTAGAAATAAGAGCTCACTCTAAAATTGCTGGTTCCTGTATAGTTCTGATATTTTAGAATGTGCTCTAGGATGTATAAGTTTGGCAACCTCTGTTCAAGTCTATGGAATCTTTGAACATGTTTAGACTATAGCAGAATATCAAAGACAAATTAAGATTTTCCATCATGTGTTCCAGACTGGGTTGATTATCAAATATATCTCTCTAAGAACTTTCAATAATTTGATTATAAAATTATCTATCAGAAATTAAGAAGATACCTCTAGTAGTCCAAGACATCCAGGGTATAAAATATTCTGTTCTAGATACAGATCTTCAAATTGTGGGACAATTCAAAGACATATTATTGTCATACATCCTGTTTTCCCTTCTGGAATATCTCTTTCTAAATACTTTAAATAACGTTGATTGCATCTAACAGAAATTGAGAAGATATCTCTACTGACCAGGTTATTCTGAAATAGTTGGGAATACCTGTTCTGGATACAGACCTCCAAATTGTTGAACAATATCAAAGAGATTTTACAGTTTTACATTCTGCTTTCCTCCTGAAATGTCTATATAATATTTTTCCCCAAAAACCTTTAATAACTTTGATTATTTTTTCCATTGTTTTTGATACTTGCTTCTATGTTTTCCCAATTTCGGAAAAAAAGGAGGATATTAACTATCTTGCATGATATAGATGGAAATGGAGAGAAAAAGTTGTTGTTATGTATAAAATTTATTACATGGGCTGTATTTCAAAATTGGTATCTAGAATTATAGAATCACCATTAGGATTCGAAGCTGTGGTTCAATGCTGGGTCAAAACAACTTCTACCTCGCCCAAAACTGATCGCTTTAATTGAATGTTGGATTTTTTGCCGCCGGACAACGGGGATAAAAACAATTTACCCTTTCGTGTATTATGAATGAGACTATTTGCGCGCGGTTCGAATGGGCATGCGGCACTAATTTTTTGTTCATAAAATATTTGTGTTTTCGCAGGTGTGGTCGCGCACATCGACGTGCATGAAAAGCATCAAAATATTTCATCATTTGCCGGACACCGCGTATGACTGATAAAAACAATATTTGAGTTGGGAATTGCGAAACTAAAAAAGCGATATGCAAAAACAAGCCCCGTCCTCGGCGCACGGATGAGGATAAACAATGGGAAAAAATCCGCCAGCATTGGCAACCAATGGAAACGCAAACGCTAAGCAGCTTTCCCGCGAAGTTCACTGATTTCATTCGTGGCTGGCCAATCCGCTTGCGGCATCGAAACATGCGCCAAACTTTTCACTTTGTGCAAGGTTGCTTATGCCCTTCTTTAGTATGCTAATTTTTTTCCTTGGTTTTTCTACACATGCATGCTAAGATATCGATGTTGGACACTCACCGTTCGATTGGCTAAATTCTTAACACGGCAATTCAAGTATGCAGTCTTGCCGAGCAACGCTGTCACGTTCTTCGAGAAAGCGATGTCGAAGTGAGGTCCTCGTGCCGCCCCCATCGAGCTGCTGGTTGCTGAAGAGGACGCTCCGGAGGCCGCGTCCGCCGCCAGCGAATTCCCAGTGCTCCCACTGGACTGCACTGCGCATAATACTGAAACAATAACAAGAAACGGAGATGAGTGATGCAATTGTTTGGCATGCAACGTGAACATATCGCGTGGGTAACGCGCCAAAGAGGATTAGCCACTTGCCACATTAAAACGCACACCAGCCAGGAGGAAAGTTGTGCGGAAAACTTGGTTGGAATTTATATATCGTGTGGGTGTTTCCCCGTGACGTAAGAGACATTGTTAACGTGCCTTTGGCGATTCTGCATCAGAGTAGGATTAGGTTTTTTCAGGTGTAAATAAAGCGCAGGATAAAACATGAAAAATTAATTTTGCACGCTTTCCAGGCATTAAACTCTTTTTTGTTTGTGAAATATCCTGTTTTTCCATTGTGATTATATTCCAGGGTACTGATCAACAAGGTTTTTAGCAGTTTAGAAGTAAAAATAGCCAAATCCTTTTCAACATTTTTTATATAAATAGATGATTTAGTTATTTAGGTAAAATGTTAGGTATTTTTTCAATTGACATGTAGTTTGAACGAAATTGTCTTTGAATACATTTTATAGAAACAGAAGTTTTCTAAAATTAATTGTTTGAAATTTGGAATTTGTATTATTCAATCTTAAACCTAAAACAACAATCAATTTAATTACATTTTCGTATAACTAGGATAATATCAAGACATTTATGCAAAATCATAAAAAGACACTAGGTTTCTTCATTATTTAAATTATCTCTGCATTTCTGCACATTTTGCTATTCCCAACGTATTTTTGTTCGTTATCTAAGATAGAAAATTAACTTGAACTTGGTCAAAAGAAGGTTCAGAAATATTCAGGGTTCAGGGTGCAGGGTTTAATGTATTCAAATATTCATAAACAGTCGCAGAAAAAAATCTAAAATAAGTTAAATTAGAACGAGGGATAAATTAAATACGAGGTGTCTTAGGGAAATTAAAATTAAACGAGGTAAAATAATAATTGCAAAAAATATAATGCAATTTACAAAATAACAGTTTTAGACACAATCTTGAAATTGAAGGAGATATTAAACTAACGAATGTTTCAAAATTAAACTATTACAAGGAATTAGACACAAATATTTTGAATCAATCAATACAATCTATCGATTAATCAATATCGATAACAACATTAATATGCAAAAACCAATTTATGCCGCAACGAAATTAACAGTTAAAAACCATAGCAAAATATTCTATATTCAAGGAAAACATAAAAATGTACGTAAAACAAACGTATTATTTCTTGTAAAAATAATGCAAACTTTGTTATTTTTATATCTTGTCAAAATAGGTTCTTAATACCAGTTATTAATTAAATTATTTCAAGAAAAAAATAAATAAATAAAATAAAACAAAAATGTTGATATAATATCAGTCATATATAAATACCTCTTTGTTGAACTTTTTAGAATTCCAAATGTTGTTTAGAAAATATAAGAAATTAGAAAAGTACTTTATACAATAATTTATCCTACATTTTTTTTAATTCAAGAGTCCTTGAAAACTTAATTATGGTTGAAATTTAAAAACTTCACAACATACATTATATGTCAAAACAGCAAAAATTGTAAATGACATCAATTGATCCTTGCTAATATAAATTCACAATGTCCGGAAGATTAATTTAACTTTGGCCCGAAATTTACAACCATATAAAACGATTATTTATTTTTTTCTCTATGCATAATGTAGTCACCCGAAAAGTTATTGTCCTGCTCGCTTCAACGATAAAAATCCATGATATAAATGAAGATTCAACCGAATGCAAACTGCCCCTCGTGCCGCGAAACGACACGAGTAAAGTTAAGCAAGTTCGCCGTAAATGTTAATAGTTTTTCTGACGAGAACGGCATAAAAGCCGCTTTATTGCATTTGCCACAGCCCGCAGGTCTTCGGGCGCATCGCGAACCATCCACGGACCAATGCGGTTCCATGACGGCTGCAACAATTTGTCAAGTTTAGCCGGGCAATTTACGTCGAATGCCGAATGTTGCGCGTCGTCCTCCGCACGCCATTTCGCAGTCGCTAAATTTGATTGTAGGTTTTATTTTATTTAATAGAATTCGCCGAGAAGGACTTTTCTCCCCAAACCGTGGTCGAAATACGAGCCTGCTTCATTCGGCACGTGCGAGGGCCGTAATGTGTCGGTTGGGGCCCGTATGCGAATGCGCGCGCGGCTGAAATTAATTAGCTTGGAATGCAAATTGCCGACGCGCGCGTAAATTTTCATAAAATCGACTTGTGTTTGGATTAAATACGTTCGCGCTCTGTGTTTGCACCGCTTGCATTATCCGCTAATGTGCGAGGATAGTTTCGCATAACTGCTTATATCACATGCATACTTGCAGTGCAGTTTCCCCCAGTCGGGTGTCAAGTGATAATTATTTCCGCGCAAATGCCTCATCGTCCCATATTTTAATTATGCATGTATTTTGGTGATAATTGTAAAATATCCCGGATATGTTTGCAAGCCTTATCTTTATTATTGTTATTATTATAAATGCTTACTGCTTGCATATATGACCTGAGGCAGATATGAATTTAAATGCAAATGTGCAAATTATAGTTGTAAAATTTTTTAATTTCTATCCAAATCCAAATCTTCAATTTTGTAAATTTTGAATTACCAAACATCACGTATAGTAAAAAGTAATTCATTATTTATGTATGAAATTGCTTTAATTAGCGTAATTCAAATTACTCGCTTTGGATCAATTATGCGTCGTTTTGTTTGGTAATTTTGTTTGCAATTTTCAATGTAATATCAGTATTTACGCAAGCTTCTTTGCAGCGAATTTTTTACCAGCGAAATTATTCGCTAAAACAGTAAGAGGTGATAATCCTTTGGTACTGGTTTTGCCATACAACCATGACTTTTTTTGACTTTGTAATAATAACATCAGTCATCAATTCTTTAAAAAATAAGTCGATTTTGTACTAATTCAGAAGCGATTCATAGAATCAAATTCAAACTGTAAAATATAACGTATTTATTTCGTTATGAGTATGTAGCTTTGACACGAGGTAAAAAAAACTGGGTAAACTAATTTACAAAATTGTTACAGAGTTATTTTTAGTACGAATTCTAATTTTTCGTAGTTTAAAGTAAAACCAAATCCATCAAATACAACACTAGGTAAAGAAAACTAAAGTCATCTATTGCAAATACAATGGATTTCTTATTTACTACATTTATCTTTTTCTTTCTCAAAATTAACATAGTCACATTTAGTCAAACACTTGGAAAAACATTATTTCTATATAAATCAAATAAAATGTTGTAATAATGATAATTTTAAACTTGAATCTATTTTAAAATATACATATAGAATTATATTGGTAGAAACATTTATGAAAATTGAACTCCAATGATTTGAATGATTTATAATAAATCCTTGACTGATGAAAATTATTATGGATCATTCATTGTCAACGCAATTTATTTTTTAATAGAAAATAAATAAAACTTCGTCGGTACCTAATTGTTCGAGGCATTGGTCAAACAAAAGTTGAATGTTCATTTGAATGTTGTTGCAGTGCATAAGTAAATATTCAACATTAATTTCACCAGCAGATAATAAATATTTGTTCAGCAGGCAATATCGCCACACTCAATCAGTCATATCAGCGACGATCCAAGTACAGAAGTTGTACTAATTATTTACTATTTATTTATTAATTTGTGTGTCAATTTACTCCCTAGCTGAACGGTAAGATAATACGATCTGCTGACACACGGTATATTTGGTTGGTTTGGAACAAATCGAATGAATGATCACACAATTCATGCGCAATTTCCAACAGCAAACACATCAATAATAAAGCTCCTGGTTTGACGGATAAATATGCGCATAAAAGCGAAAAATGTTTTATGGACATGCCGCAATGTGTGAATGTTTATTGCAGAATTACTACTGTGTACCTATAAAGTACAGAGTGGAACTTTATCCAGAGATGAAAAAAAATTGTAATTTCAAAATTTTAGTTTGTTTCAAATAAAGATTTTAACTGAATATAACATCTTGAATTCGTGCAGACATAATCAGATTATTTTGTCTTGTTTTGGTATTTTGTATCAGAATTTATTGAGCAGTTTGAAGGTACTATTTTTTAAAGTAGAGAATATCTGATAATTGACATTAAAATAGTTTTTGAACTTCAACTTCTTGATTTCATTTGATGATGGGATTCAAGAAAATTTATTTTCGAATGTATATTTATTTTTGTAGCAGACTATTTTGTGCTCTTAGGTGAATCTATCCAAAACTTATGATGTAATAACATATTTATTATTTAGTAATTTATGTACCAGCCTATAATATATTTTTCAAAGATATTGAATTTCAACTATTTTTGATGTGAAAACTTCTCAAATCCGGATAAAACGCTCGGAATGAAACGTTCTTTCGGATAATGTCGTATTCAGGATAAGAATTGAATATGTCGAAAAAATCGAATGAAGACACAACAATATGGAACAATTGGCAATGTTGTTTTTAGATATTAAGTCAATCTTTAATCACAAATATTCAAATAACACAAATATTAATTTTAGAAGAAGGAATAGGCTGATTCTAGATCAAGATGCACATCAATTGCACCCCCATCCTTCAAGCTAGAAGCTTCAAATGTTACCTTGATCTAGAATCGGCATATTCTTGCTACTCATATTACTCCTCTCTAAATTGAAAAACAATTTGTATTTCGTATAATATTTTTTGCTAAACTTTGTATTTTTGTGGTCTACACATTATATTTTTTTATTGAAATTGTTCTAAAAATTTTAATTTTCTTTGGATGAGGAATTTGATTAAACCTACAATAATTCAAATAAGGGCACAATGAAGTTTCTTCCTCAAAGAAGCTTAACTATATATATTTAAATCCTCTGTTCGAAATGGAACTTGTGAAGATACATGTGTATAAAATTATACCAAGTTTTTCAAAAATGTTGAATTTACAGTACAAAAAGCATGTAATAGTTGAAATGAAAATGGACAACAATGACATCATTCACAAATAGATCTGATGAATCAATAACAGAACAAAGCCTGCAGCATAAATCATTGCATGGAAAGCACCAGGACTGCACTCATCCCCGCAAAATGCCCCATAAAGACTGGAGGAAAATTGGCTATTACTAAAAATAATGCATATATATCTCTGAAATGTAGTTATTTGTATTCTGTCACACCGTGTGAGCATATCAAGGACGACTACCATGCGGCTGACAAGTGAGCCGACATTGCGATGAGACGGCTCAATTATTGGCTTGAATTGTGCGTTGCTCGAACCACCATCACCACCACCATCGATGCACGTCGAGACTTCATGCATTTTTCATTCATTTCCCATTTGCAATTCGATGCCGATTCAATCGATGTGCGTGCATTGCTAATGTGTGGGCCTCCATCCAGATTTGTACGCGATTTGCGCTCGCACAATTGCCCCTGTTTCGCATTCGCCATTGTGTACACCATGCAGAATGGCCATCGATATTTGCTCGTTTCACGTATATAAAAATAAACTCGACTCGGTGTGGTCGGTCGGGTCGGGCCGCGTCGTTGTTATTGTCATCATCATCGGGGGAGGGAACACTCGCTGCTTTTTTTCTTCTTCATTTTGATATCGTTGCTGTTGTTGCCGTTGTTTTTCCAAATGGGTTCGGGATGCGGCACATAGACGAGAAGCAAGCAGCCCTTTATACACCACCCCCACACGTCGAACAGTTTCAGTCAATATGGGCGTCCGTTCGTGCGCGAATTTTTATTGGCAATTATTTTTAGATTATATCGAGAGAACAACGCGAATCACCGACGAATTTCATGCCGTTACACACGCCAGTTGTGCAACCATGGGAAGAACTACAATGTTTGCTTGCTGTTTTCGATTATTTTTACATTTTCTCCCTTCATATTTAATTCAAATAATTTAGATTGATTGTTTATGAATTACATGGCAACCAAGTGATATGAATTATTGTTAGATTAAATACAGATTCTAAAGAACTTTCTAGATCCTTATCAGTAATTTTTAGTTTCTAAGTACTAAATTGTTAAGTGCAAAGTATTCTAAAGTTTTGGAAGTTTTCATGAATTAGAAAAGCCACCAAGAACCTACTTCAAAAACATCCTGTATTTTTCCAGACTTTACAGGTACAAACTATTCTATCTATTTTTCCGGACGAAAATTACTTGTCAATATCATGAGAAGAAACTACAATAATAGCGGAAACGTATCGGAAACATTGTTCAATTCACCGTTCGTTGACCTGTCAGTAAAACCTATCTAATGCTTTATTTAATGGCTTTGACAGAAAGAAAACAATATTGATTCTACACTTGCGTTAATCCATATTTTATGCTTGTGCCTTCAATACTTCGCATCGCACCATTTGCTCGCAGAAACGAACGAAAGATGACAAATAAGGCTTATCGCTGCGCTTCCTTTCAATAATTGACAACATTTATCTTGTAATAAGTATTTCTTTTGTTGGCGCGACCATTCAAACCGAAGATAAAAGGCGTTGTCCTCATCGTGGAGGAAATTCAAGCTGAAAGTTATTATCAAATAATCGATAATACACTTCACATTGAAGTCCTTTATTCTTACTTATCAAGAGCTTGGAGTGCTTCGTGGACGCTCTTTTCTATCGCTCGTCGTGGCCCAAGGCATTTCATTTTCGTTCTTACATTCTTAGCATTCTTTGCGTGCCCGCTTTGTGTGGACAAAATGCATGTCTAAATAGATTCATATCTTCTCTCACATCTTCGGAATTCGATTTGGTCAGGGAATTTTGCCGAAAGGAATATTGGGCTGTTTCGTGAGCAGGGAGAGAAGAGGGGGAGAAGCTTTATCCCTGTTTTGCAGTTGACTTCAAGTCGCTCCTTTACGATATAAGTTTCTTATTTGGTTGCATTTCGTTCGTATATTGAATGCATAGTGAAATACATTTTCGACTCTGTTTGCATCAGCTATGATTGCATACAGTTGGAAATTGTCTATGGAAAATCCTATCAAATATTGTGACAATATTTCCTGAGTTGATTAACAAGTTTCATAATGTTTTTCAGTTTCAGTCCTTACAATCAAAGAATCTGTTAGATCCAGAAAAGCATATTTATCAATCTCATCATGATAAATCAATTGACATTTTTACTCCACAAAAAAATATGTTTTAGACCGTGGGAAATAGATCTTTGAGAATGTATTGATAGATGTAGATCAGTTGGAGGAAGTATTATGAAGGCTTTAAATCATTTGGCAATGCAATTTGCCAAAGCAACATGTTTCAGTTTATGGTATATTTCTAACTTTAGATTCACTTGCAGTTGACTTCTAATTCAGCTTTTGTCAAATTCATAAAATGTCAATTTATCCCAGTTACCATAATTACTTTATTTTCATGGACAGAACTCTTCAATATGCTGTATGACTTGTTTATATAGATTTCAAAATTGCAGTTCCTAGGAACAATAGCTTCATTGTATAAAAAACACAATTAAAAGACCAAGAGTCGAAAAAAAATTTGAGAGATTACTGTCCAATAACTTATCATTTATAGAGCCTATACAGCCTGAAAAAATCATATTAAGCCAGAATTTGAGGAAAGAAGTAGATGATATAGATGAATATGAAAAGAAAAGTTGCTTTCAGTAGAAACTAGAAAGAATTGTAAAATAACACACTTTTTCAGTAGACATCATTTACATATCATAATATTTTGCATAACTATAAATTAAAATGTAACTGTAAACTACAAAACGATGAGGAAAATCAGTGTAACCTTTTCAGAAAATGAAGCAGAGACATTCATCCAACATGCAAACAAACATTAAATAACGACTCGAAGTGAAGATGTCCAAAATCGCAATACTTGTACCCACACTTGTACAGCAGAAAGCACACGATGCAATGAGGGCAAAAGTGTAGTTTGCATGCTTTGCATAATTTCCTCTTCCGCGCGCCCCGATTTGGGATCAAGCTGCCTCCACTTGGTCCGACCGAGCGTCCAACCAGGGATAACCACATGAATGGATATCTGGATTGTTGTTGCAGATACAATAATATGTGTGTGCTCTGCATTCATTTGCGAGGGCATTCTTGGCGCGCTCCTTCCAGAGATGCGAAGGAGTCCCTTGGACCTTGCGCCTCCAGTGCTCTGTGTGCGGGTTGGATGGGCCGGGGTTGTTGGCACAATTTGCGAAATTATTGAAAACTCAATTATGTACACCTAGAGAGTGCAGAGAGAAGCCGAGCCTGAGCCCGAGCCCGAACATCATGCATGCAGAGTGTGCCGAAACGAGGGAAGTTTAGTTTTCGGCGGAGCAATCTATTCGTAATTTATGCACAGGCGCGACCGCCGCTCTGTTGCGGGGGCGGCAGTCGCTGCCTGTACACATGGCGGCATCCATAGATTGAGTTTAAATTGTTCTAAACACGAAGACAAATAGTAGAATTCAATTTGGTGCGATGTATACGTTGTAGGTGTATACGTTATCCTAAATCATCATAAATATCCTGGGAGAGGGAAATATCATATATCAGAATGTAATATTTTCGCGGTTAAATCAGTGGTTCATAATGTTATTCATTATGTATGTCAAAGTTATTTGCTTTTTAAAATTGTATCTGAAATTGTATCTTTCATTTTGGGAGCTAGAAAACAAAAAATTGATTCATTTGATAATTACAAGTATGCGAGGTCATTAATAAGTTGGTAGAGGTAATCAAAGCATTCAACTATGTACTTTGTTAATTATTGCACTGTACATTTTTCAATTGTAAATCAAATAGTACCAATTGTATTTCCTATTATTTATATGTATTTTAGATTATATCATTTCAGACTTGTTAATTGTATTTCAGAAAATATCAATTACATTGTTGTATTTTAGATTAGCGATAGTTCGAATTTGAATAAAATACGTTATTTATAGTTCAAATTAGTAAATTGTATTTCAGAAAATACAATATGTAGTTTCGATTAGCAAACTTAATTTCAGAATATGCGATTTAAATTTCAGAACATGCATAAGAAGATACACAAAATTTGTTTATTTCGATCCGATGTTAGATCCGATATTATAAATTTAAATTTATTGTTGTGGATATCTGACTTATGTATACTGGATAAATATAATAAAAGCGTTTAATTTTATTTTCAGAACTATAAATCCATAATAACTGAAATATCTCTTTCTGAATTATTACATATTACAAACTTTATATTTTCAGTCTGAAATACAATTGATTTTTTCCTGAAATATAACTTGCGTTTCTGCAATACATTTTGTACTCCCTGAAATTCATTTTCCACATCTGAGATAAAATTGGCATATTCTGATATTAATGTGTTCTTAACATAAAAATGAAGAAACATCCATAACGTATGTTTTACGTATTTAATGATTTACCTACCTTCACATTTGTTACGATTCACATAGTTTTCTAACTAATAATTTTTCCCTTCTCCAATAATATTTATACGATGTTTTCATATAACATCAATTGACTTTTTAAACGTTCAGATAATGATTCAACCAGCTATAAATTACAACAACAAGAAACGAACGCAAAAAAGTTGTTCGCATTGAAAGCCGGACATAATAGCAGCAATTAAAAGTCAATTTCCATTGGGAACAATTCAATTTTCTTCAAACTAAATGTCAGTAAGGAAAATATCCTTGAACCATTGCAATATGCATAATTCAAGCTATAATTTAAATAGCCCTAATAGTTTCATCAAAATTTCACTTTAAAAGCCAATAATTACACTGCGAACAACTCCTTCGAGTTCGTACTCGAACAGCATTTCCCACAATTCCCATGCACTTCCGCTAGTCCCGCAGGTGCGCCGGATGTAAACCATCGAATCGATTGCTAAATATATGTCATGTATTGTTGCCCTCTTTAAAGATTTGCGCGCGTTTTTTATTGCTTCCTGCTCGAGCACTTAAATGTTTTTGCACTTGGTGCCGCGCGATATTTGATTAGAAAACAGGAACTTTTCGCTAGTCGTTCGCGTTTCATGATGCTTGGGTGCTTGTTTGCGCTAGAATAAATACTACGTGCCTGAAGGTGCAGGAGTGGTTCAAAGCCCATACTCCTTGCAATCCGGCGAAAGTAATTGGAAATTTAATGTGTTCTTTGTACACTTTGTGTGTTGGGCCTGTATTTTGTGCAATTAACCCTCGTGCACACCTTCAGCGCGCGCGGCCATGAGAAGATGTCGAGGTGCATCGGTTCGTAAACCCAACGAGTGCTTTTCTTCCGCATTAATTAATAAACAACACACATGCATCGAAGGGTGGTGCGGATGCAGGAGAGGGTTGCGTGTTGCATGCAATCCAATCGTTCAGGTCGGGGGTGGTCGAGGTGGTTCTGGTGTGCAGACAAGCGCTTCGAGTGCGAAATGCATTCGAGTGAAATTGCATTTCGAGTGCTTTTCGAAATCGAAAACACAATTGCATTCATTCACCTGTTCGAGGACGACTTGCCTGAGAACTGACTGCACGCACTATTGTCAGACTATTTCGTTCTGAAGAGGGGTTTATTCAGTACCGTAATTACCAAGTTGTTTAGGATATAATTCGACTGATTTTCAGTTTATTACTTTCTGCCTTTTTCATGTGTCATATTAGAGGGAAATTATTTGTTAGTCCAACCAAAGTCACAAACTACAAAATCTGACTGATAAATAATTTGAATCCATAAAAATTAATTCTGATATATATATTTATCGTTTAAATGTAGAAAAATGTTGATTAACAGCAAAATCTTGTTGTGGCATAAAACCTTGTTTTCTAATAATGATTTGCAAATCTTATTAGATCACATAATACGATTCTGAACACGAAGGTAACTAGTTTGTGGCAATTTATGACATAAAACAGTGCGAAGGGTAGAAATTGCTGTAAAACTGAAACTGAATTTCGGATGCAATGACTGGAAGAGACTTAGCAACGAACGAAGTGTGCACGATTGCCATGCAGAAATAGAAACGTTCGTTCGAGGGGCAAGCAGTTCCCAACTGAAAACTAGGTCTTTCTTATCCGTGCAGCGCCATTCGTCTTGCCAATAATACGAAATTAGATTTCATTAGCAGCACATTTCAGCATTTCATCCACGGGAGGGCGAGTGCGCGAACGCAACATGATTCCATTCCTGAGCACTTTACTTCCTTGGCCTCCTTCAACCACGGAGAGGGTATAATTTGCACGAAATCCGGTAAAAAGTTTTCTTTGTACAGCTAGCTACACATATCTGCACCTATTTCAGATGTGATTCTCCAAGAAGTAGAAAAAAGAAATGTGTTCAGATTCTTAAATGAAATTGAGAAAGTATTAAATGGATTTCTAATCTGTGAAAACTGCAAATATAATTCAGAAGGCTATAAATTCAATTCAGATTAATGAAACGTAATCCAGAAATTGTCATTTGCACTTCTGAAGGCATTAAATGAAATTCAGAATCCATTGAATAAGGTGATTTAAGTAGTATTTATAAACTGAATAATAATTACTGCTGTACTTTATATTTTCTCAATATATTGATGTTATCGATTTCATATTTTAGTTACCACAAACCGATTGTTTCATTTTCTTCGTAGCAAAGTGCCTCCCCCGGTCATTTCACAACTCCTCCACTTAGAATATATAAAGTATCTTAGTGTTATTAATTTATATTTCAAATTTGGTGGAAATCGGTCGAGGCATTTTCGAGAAAATCGCATAGGAACTAAGAAAATCAAATATTATTTATAAACATTAATAATTTATGAACAAATTGATTCCCGATATTGTAAGTTCGTAAATCCGTCCATGAATATATAATAAACAATCCATGAAAATTTGAAAGCATTTGGATCATTCGGTTAGGAGATATTGATGAAAATGTGAGAAGAGAACTAGTTCCTTTCGAATGAACTTATGAGAATAAAGTCTACAAAAGAAGTGCTGAGTCAGAACGGTCAACACCAACAATGATGCACCAACAATGATGCACCTGCGAGTACAATAGCATATAATACAATAGAAAGTAATATAATAGATTGGAATGCAGAACAGATGTATAATAAGTGAATTTTTCCCACAATATAGATTCCAATAAGAAATATATTTTCATATAACTAAGTTTAAGATTCTATAAGTAATTAATTTCTTTATAAGGAAATTAAAATCAAGGCACTTACTGTACACAATTTCAGTTGCAATATAGAAAAGATTGAGTAAATATCTGGAAAAAGTAGTTAAATGATATTGAGAAAGTATGAAATGTATGAATGTAATCCGTTAATTCCGAGTCATAAATATTGATTCAGAAATTGTCATTTGAAATTAAGGAAGCATTACATCTAATTCAAATAATATTGAATAAGTTGTTTTAAGTAGTAGTTTGAAGTAGTGAACTAAATAATAATTCCTGCTGCTTTAATAATGTCAATATTATAAGTAGTTGGTGTATTCTGAAATTTCGTTCATCTAATCTGAATATAATCGTTTCTGATATTAAACTAATGTTTTCTCTATTATATTTACAAAATTTGAATTAGAATTGATGCCCACTGAATTGCATTTAATGTTTTAATTAATATCTAAAAATATGATGCAAATAATCCAAACATCATATGCGAAGAATGAAATCAATCCAAAATTGCCTATTTATTATAATGATGTAATAAAATAAAGTTGATTGTTCCATTAAATAAAGTATTGCTAGTTAAGTTTAAGCAAGTATAGTAATCCTGCAATTCCAAATTCAACTATTTATATCCAAGACAATTTCAATCACAAACCTAAATTACAATTCATACAATTTCTATTCCAAATTGTATTTTATACTTTCAGGGCTATTATTGGAAAATCTTAAAATCACAATCAGCCATAAATAAAGAGAAAATAATCTTCATTTTCTGGGACTATTATCATTGTTATTTCCTAAATTGCAAAAGGAACAACTAGCAGTGCAAAAATGACATTAAACAAGGATTCCTTTGTAGAAAAAAGTTCAAAGTTTTCGCGTTCATAATTCCACACCATTGACGATTCAAATTGATGTAAATTGAGACGAAATGATTCGGGCAACGATTCAAGTATGAATGCGCATGAAGCGGCAAAGTGTAAGTAACGCGCATTTGACTCGCGCTTTAAGGACACAATGACACTTGGGCTAAAACAAAAGACTTGTTTCGCTTGCGTTCACTGCTAAAGTGTGCTCCGATTTCCATCAGGTAGAAAGCCAAGCCAAGGTAAACTGAGATGGATAAGCCGAGGAACATCTTGCGCCCAGACGCATTCATTACACATCACGTTGCGAGAGCTGAAAGTCACGTCATCAGCCGGGAAAAAATCCCATCTCCTCCAACGGCTTTTATTTATTTTGCTTTATATACGTTCATTTAATAATGGCCATAACTGGCGACGACGTAAATGTCAAATGAAATAAAATATTCGAATGTCGAATGGGAATGAATCACGGATTTATATTTGCCTGCCGAAGAAGTGATGCGCGTATGGAAATGGAGATTGCTTTTTGACCCACTTGATATATCTATGGGCGGTCGAGACGGGAGGCCAGACGGACGTGCAAAAAGGGCTTCAGCATGGAAAAAAACACACTATCGATGGAAGGTGTTGAATACAATCGAGCTTCTGGAAATGACATTGCTTTCGATTGCCTCGTTTGGTGAAAGCGTTGAAAGATGTAAATTTGTATTCAATCTTGGAGTCTTTTTTTGGTTGGAAAATACTTTGTTTTTATTTTTAGTGACAAAAAAATTATATTAAGAAAAGATATACATTGATTTTCAATATGGAAAAGTTGATTAAGGTTTCGAAAAGTTAATTCAATATGTCAAAAATTGGAAAATATGTTTTCACAGATAACCTGATATTAAGTGTTTCTGACAAGAAAATTGGATTTGTTTTAATCATAATATTAAACACTTGTTTTCTTGTATTTCTGATTTTTAAGGAATCTTTAAAAAATTCAAAGCTAACACAAATATATCCATAAATGTTGATTAGAATTGAGGATTTGAAATATAAATTATAAGCAAAATTGGACAACATTAGGAAATATATTTTAACAATTAAGTTGCCAAAAGAAAATTCAAACTTACGTACAATCATGATGTTAATCAACTATTGTTTTCATGAATTTCTGGATTTTCAAATATGGTTCCAAGAAAAGGCAAAATTTACTTTTATGGAAATTATTGAATAGAATTGAAAACTTTTGAAAAGTAAATTATTGAGAAAGTGAAGAAAAATTCTAACATATTAAGAAAATTGTTTTAAAATTTAAATTGCTAAATTTAAAATGCTAATTAGAATTGAGATTGCAAAATTTAAATTGTAAACAAATTAAAGAAAAAGTAACAGTTAAATTATCATACAAATTGTCATAGAAATTAAGTTGTCAATAATCTTAATGGAATTCAACTTGTTATATGATTTATGCATTTCTAATATTATCCTTGGAAAAATCACAGAGAAATAGAAAATTCACTACCAATAATAGATGTAGAATAGAATAGATTCGTCAGAAATTTTAGAATTATAAAGTTAATATACGTCATATCAATATTGATAATTATAAAAACTATTATCATTTATTATCATTTATCTGTTCTAATTTGGTTATTGCCACTGAAAAATACAAACAATTGCATTATATTTTATAAATCACAATGGAAAATGTTTGCAGGATCAATCTGCAGAAATGTATGATTTGTGCATTTTTAATATCGTCCTTGGGAAATTCTAAAGAAATACTAAATACAATATAAATGAAAGGAGTTGAATATAATATATCTTCCAGCAATAACATTAATTACAATTTGTTTTATTTGATGTGTGAAGTTAAGATAAAAATTTGTGTTAAATCCCCAATTTTGATCGAAAAATTAAATTGCAGAAATATGGATGTTATAAAAATATGAGAAAATAGGATGACTCCTTTCTCTACGAAATCATCAATCCGAATACTCCATAGTTCTCCTCATTATATTTATTATATGTTACTTTAAATTACTGTTCAGTTATATTATAGTATTCATTGGCTGAAAGACTAAGGTCAATGGCTTTTGGCATCTTGTCAATAAATATTATTATTCTTATTATTATTTTGGATGACTCGTAATTAAACATTTCGTGGAAGGAATTTACAGATATAATTATCCTTTTCCAGAAGTCATACAATTATTTTCATCAATTTCTGAAAATTTCAAATCTTCAACCCTAAGGAATTCTGTCAAAACTCAAATTTATCAGTGAGTCTCTGCACAAATGTTGAGGATGTGATAAGATGCACTTATTTAAGCAATCTTTGGTTGCCTAGCTCTCTAGGCTCTAGACTATCTCTCATGTTTGTTGACAATTCTGGCGCGCTTATGATGGCGCTCAAGAAAACCTATCCTAACACCTCTTAGACCCTGTCTAAGCTCATAAAGTATGAGTATCAACAGTAGCACGCTCATCAAGCAGGAGGACGCGATGCGGGCTGCAGCCCAAGGAGTCCTTGCTTCCGTTTCCGCACTTCCATTTGAATTACGCGCATGTTTGAGCTGCCGTTTGAAATCGGCAGCGAAGGGCACTGCGAAACGACGCGCATAAACCGTGTATCCATATTTATTCTAATTAATTCCGTGAAACGCCGCCATCTTAAGCCGAAAGATAAAAGCTCGTTCGTTACAATCCGCAAACGGCTCGGTTCATTAGTCTAACGTGCCCCAAGAAACCATCCACACTTCAATCTTCGTTTATGGCACATTCGTTTTATTATTATATGATTATAGTCATAAAAATGTGGGAGAGGTCCTGGATAGTTATTTGTGCATCAAATCAAGGCAAAATGTTGAAATTTGCCAATTACAACTTTTGGAAGAGATACCAGACTGAAAAGGATTTTTTTGAAGTAATGATGATCAAAAAACAATGGAATAAAATGGAATGAAATAAAAGAAAACTTGTAGCCATTTGGAATGACGTTTTAATTACCTGGACAAGAACAACATTACGCAACACGAGGACACGTAGATTTAAAGATACGCCACGTCAGGACAAAGCCCAGGATCGAGTTGGCAGAAGGAATACAAAAAAACTAGCGGAAAAACAAAGGCGGCAACAATAAAACGCGCTCGACTGCTGATGTATGACCGGGATAAAGTCAACACAAACAGGAAATGCGCGAGATGAAACCTTTTAATTGTCAGCGTAAATATTTGCGCATGGCGTGCATGGGCCGGCTATGAAGACATCCCATTTGCAAATGTTTTTATTTGCGGCTAATGCGTTCGCAGCAGCTTGCGGCTTTTTGTTCATTGCAATGAGCCGGAAACTGATGTTATTAGTCATCGAGGCAAACAACACTCAAACAAAATATCAGGCTTATAGAAAAAATACAAA
>JARJDZ010004391.1:0-22736 GCA_030264555.1 Aleochara sp. GC000083 | reverse complement strand
GATGTGAACCAATATTTGCGTGGTCATCTCTTGTAACCCATCATCCAAGAAACTGGGCAAATACTCGACGTTGAATGGTAGAAAGATTGGAGAGTGTTTACTCAATGTCTTGTAAGAACGTGTCGTCGTCTCGATGACGCTTTCCAAATGTTTTCGTGTTGTTGCTAGTTTCCATTCATTTGAGTCGATTTATTTTTGCCCGTGCGATCTGTGATCGAAATTGGATTTTTTCGATTTCAATTTGTGATTACTGATTAGCCAATAACAACAAACTATATGTGTATCGTATCCGATAGTTTTCATCGCATCGTATTTAGCTGGTAATAGACTCTGGCGCTCCAATGGCGGTTGGTTGTTGCTATCGGCTGTGATTTTTAATCGGTTTTTTTTGCTGCCTCTGATGGCAGTACTGATTGCATGTCAAGATTATCAAGACGTGTAGTACAAGACGGCGGTTTGTGTGTGCTAATGCCATAAGACGAGAAATGTACGTTTCCATGTCGTGCTGCGGCCTGTGTGAGCGGAATGGATTTTGTAATAATTATTCTTCGTTAATTTTAGACGCATGCCTGCCATGTTCGCCGTGTGCTTGATAGGAGGCCGCGTGCGTAATACAAAATGCATACCTTCACTTAATAGCATTTTTCTAATATTTGCTTCAGGTTGTTTCATTATTATTTGCCTGCAAGCTAGTTATCAATATAGCCAATCGAATGGCATCATTTGTATGTAAAATATTTTCAATTTTGGCATATTTGGGCTATTTGTTGTTCTGGTTCAAAGTTTTGAAGAAAAAAGTTAAGCGAATGATAAAATATTTTTAATTTTTCACTTTGAAGAAGAAATGATTTTCATTCGAATATTAAAACAGTCAAAACTCACATGAAAGTGATTTTTTATCATTTTTTGGTTATTTTCTTTTGAGAATTGTTGAAAATTTGAAGGAGAAAATAATTTTATAATGAACTTGATAAGAAAAAGCTAAGCGAGTCAAATAATATTTTTTAGTTTATCACTTCGAAGAACAAAAAGAACTGGTAAATTAGTCCTTTAAAGATACAATTAATTTCAAATGAATTGAAAAGATATTCTAGAATTTTCTTGTTGTTTTTTGGAATATTTGTTTAAAATTTCTTATTGGAAACTTGAAGAAGAAATTTTGTCCTATAAAAAAGTTAATTTTTCACTTTAAAGTACAAAAAATAGAAGACAAAGTATTTCTTCAAAATTAGAAACAATCTTAAATTATTCCTGGTAGTTTTCATTGAACCATTGCCAAAAATTTTAGCAGAATTTATTTTCCAAAGAAAATTTGATGCCATTTTGATTCGATGCTAAACTTTGATGATTATAGACGATTTGATGTCACAAGCAAACAGAAAAGCAATTAACCAGATCCGCGTGCAACGTTTTGTAATACGTTGGAGGAGCATCCAAGGATGAAATTTGATGTTTCGTCGGCTGCAACATCTTCTCGCGAGGAGCGAATTTCACGGATGCGAATCGAAATCGCAGTGCAAAAGGGCGGAGCGCGCACGCCGACAAGACAATGCCTTTCGCCAGCAGCCAGCACAGACGACGACGAGGCCCCCAACCGTCCACAAGAAGTGCCTCTCGTCCTCGTCGCTCTCGAAGGAGCTCCCCAACATTGCATGCCATTGCGCAGCACCGCGCCTTTTTGATTACTTTTTGGTCGGTGCGCGACGCGCACGCCGGCGTCCCGCGTCGTCGCCGCGGCCGCCATCTTGTCGAGCCGCTCGAATAATCGACGCTTGGCCTTTTACATCCATCCAGCCAGCTTTTGTTGTTTGCGCGTTTACATTTTGTTGCCTCGTTCGGCGTTTTTTTCGTCTTTCTGTTTTGCTGTTACCAGCAACAACACGATGCTCCACTTGTAGTTCTTCTACACTGGGTGTTGCACAGCCTTCTGGGAAATTCCCCATCTTTGTAGTATCATCATGTGGAATCATCACCAAGGAGTCAATTCCTGTAAAAATTAGTCGAAGAGATTTCGTTTGTCAAATGTTTGTTTTTAGGGTTTGAATTGTGGAGCCATTTTGTTGGTCGCTTTGTAGCATTAGTTTGTAGTTCTTGCTGCGACCGAACGCCGTTATTTTAATGAATTGTCGGGCGAACGGCGGTCACGCACGCAACTGCGCCTAATTTATGATATAAACTGAATTAATTCGGTTTAAACGCGATGGAAACACAGCGAGAATCCATCGCCGATGCATGCAGACCCAACCCATCAATATCATCATCCTCCCCTGCTTGCAAATCGTCCATGTTGTTGTGTTTCACAATACTAAGTTGGGTTCTTTGTTTCAGGACATGGATTTGATTGAAGTACTATGGAAGCAGGATGTCGACCTGGGCGTCCCGCTGGACGTGCCCCCTTCGAAGGTGGAGAAACTCGACACGAACTCGACGTCCACGTCACCAGCTGGTTCCAGTTCAGCCCATGAGGACGACTTGGAAAAGCTAAAAGCGCTCAAAGACATCAACGAGGGAAACATCAAAGTAAAACCTTATAACCTTCTGCGATTAGATATGATTACAAATGTTGCATTTCCAGATCGAACCCGAATCCGTACCGGATACTGATCCTTGGGCCGGTCTCAACTACACCATCGACACGGAGACAGGTTGGTAACGTAGACGTTAAGTCGCGTTCGGAATTGAATTTGTTGCCCGAAGGAGAGGAAATTGTTCGATTCGTTGCACTGTGGATTGCATTCGTACATCGCTGTTTTCCTTTATGCGGCCCGCAATGGCTGATGATCACGAGTGCCCATGGTCTGATGAGTAATGATCACTCTGACAGCCCCGAAACGTTCGACTATGAGGTGGCACTTTCTTTTTAAATCTCCAACCCTACTGCTGGTTGTGCGACCCATCCATGGGGTTCGTGTGCACCTTGGTATCGTTGCTATCATTTCGATATGAGACCTATCCAAATCTCATCGACGTTGACATCCCCTCCAATGGAGGAGATGTCTCAATTTCATCGTTTACTCGTAGGTACTCGAAATCATCCCGGATTTACATCTTCCAATCGAATCCCATGCGTGAAGACGATGGATGTATGAGGACCAACTGGAATTTTTGTATCCAGTTTATATTTTCGGCCGTTTTCATCTGTAATTATCGAATAGTTTTTCTGAACGAACCACCTTCAAAAGCGAGGCATGTGGCGGCTGGGCCGGTGTAAATTGTGTGGAGTCATCATGAATGTTGCTCCAAATCAACTGCATATTGAGAGAGAACTGGGCACGAAGAAGAAGACCTCGAGGAACGATCATTTTATTAGAGGCACCTGTCTGAAAATTAACTTTTGGTAACGAACTGTGTGCTACACTTGGAATTCGGCTTGATGAATAGCCGGGGAAATTTTTGTCGTCAAGTGTTGAAATTGATGTAAAAATCCACATCGAGATAATCGCTGCTGCTGCTCTGCAACGGTCTGAAGACCTGGGGGTACACTATCATTAAGATGTATCAGGATGTTTCATCGTTTCTACCTTTTTAAGTGGATTAAGACAAGGTAACGCGTCGCCTTTTGTCAAGGGGGCATTCAGCATTCTGAAGCAGCACTTGAAAAGTGGCTGACTATGGACGAGATGCTCTTCGCCGACGTCGGCGTCGAACTCGACGAGACTGACATCTTCTTGTCTGCAAAATGGATAGATCGCGGGAATTCTTTAGTTTCAACATGGAGCATTCGTATGCAAAACCACTTAGAGCCGCAATGATAGATTGTAGTACGTCACAAGCCATTAAAACGCGCATCTATTTGATTCGGGAGCGCGCTGCACACAGCAGCCAACAACAACGAAATGGAAAAAAATGTGTAAATTTGGAAAATGGCCGAGTCATCCTTACATGTAATTATTGCGCGCCAGCGACACTGGGGGAAGTCACGAACCCTCGGGAGGGGCGGCTGGAAGGAATCGCAACGGAAGCCGTTTTGGAAGAGAGGGGTCTCACCCCGGGATTGCCAGGAGGGAATGATCTATGGTGGCGGTAGCAATTTCACGATAAAACCGTGCGTTGGTGCGGGCCGCAAATACATTTTTGGGGGTGGCGGGCGCAGAGCATGGCGGGAGCGCAATCTATCCATCCATTTATTCCGCGCTTACCAAACCAACAACCACCCCAAGTCGTCGGCGATGATTTCGTGCATGCTAGAGCGAGCTGGCGATTATTTCACCACGACGATGGATGTATTCCAGCGTCTCCGCGCGCGCGGAAATGGTTCCCTTTCTCTGCCCCCATTGTTGGTCGGCGTGCGCGCGGCCATATTAGCTGTCTGGTGTGAGCCTGCTCCGTCAGCCGCGTTCTCTGGGCTTGGTCCTGATTGGCTTCGGCCGCCGAAGAACTTCCAGTTCAAGCGCGGAGCGTAAATGAGTCGCGTGCGGTTCGCGTTCGGCTTTCCGCCGGTGACGGTTTCTTCCATCTGAGGCGCTTCCAGAAGAGTTTTGCCATAATTCGATTGTTTAGTGCTTTCCAAAGACAATCATTCTGAAGTCGACCCCCAGGTGCTCGCAACAAGGAATAACATAGGGAATACGAAAGCATTGAATTTGAGTTTTTAAGGTAACAAACATCTTCTTTTTCATCTTCTTCATGTTGCATTTGAATTATTGACGATGCTTGCTTATTGCATCCAAGCATCAGTGGAGTCTGCATTTTGCGAAATGCTGGCACGCAAAACGCAACGTGTCCTGGAATCATTAACCAGCGACAATAGATTTTACATTCAGTATTAATGAATTTCGTTTGTCATATTTCCCCGTGCGTCAAAAATATTCATTGTGCCCATAGTTATGATTAATGATAGCGTGGAGTCTCCAGGGAATCGGCACCATGACCAGGAGTTTTTCGGCTCCACGTCCCAGGTTGGAATATTTGTCGTTTTTCTGGGTCTATGCTCACAGGTCACGTCTGAAACTAGGCATTCTTCTATCAATAACTAACAATAGTTTTCGAAATACCAAAAAAATACCTTCAAAATTCAATTTTTATTCCCGTAAAGGAATTTTTTTCTAGAAGAATTAGTCCTTCCATACAACAACTACAATTTACCTGCTAGAGATTACTTAATAAGGAAACAACAAGCTAATCATATTTAGAAGTTCACTTGTATTCAACCTATCAATTAGGCTAATAATTTCATTCAAATTCTGCAATAATATTAGCATATTTGTTTGTCATTATGTCAGCGAAGCAGGTAGCCATAGCTAATACACATATCCAGCACGAATGGCAACGAAGAACATGCTTAGCAAGAGTGAATTTACACAAATTGAGCATCTTGAATGTAATTGCTGAGCAATGCTGATTCGGGTAGATTCCCATACGCGCAATCCTTTGAAACGACGTCCTCGGCATCTTCACAGTCATGTGCTTTGATGGAATTTGTGCAACGTGTAAAACATCTTCGATGGTCAGTTATCTGTATCACTTCTTGACTTCCTTCCTGAAAGGTGGCATTTTTGATACATCATCAGTACTTGCAGAATCCATTTTTTGATTATTTATTTATGCATATTTCTTTGTGTTTACATTTTGTATTCGCAATTGCGAATTGAACGCAATTGGCTTGCATGTTGTATCGATGCGAAGCGCACAAGCGTCCAACAAAATGGCGGCGCGTCGTGCAGCGTTTCCTTTTTGATTTCAACTCGCCTTACTGCTCGATCGTCGTTGTTTCCCAGCATGCATTTGTTCATCTCGACGCTGGCCACGCCGCTTCATTAATCATCATCATCTGCGGAGTCGAACGCGCCGAAGGAGATGGCGACCTTAATTAATTTTAATCTTTCATGAGTCGCCATTCGCCGCCCAGCACGGAGGATTGCGTTGTGTCTGGTGGCTTCAATGGCGGCCGCTTTCGTCCAAGCCCGCATCTTAGAACATCGTAAAAATTGAAACAATTTATTTCATCGACTAATTTACCAAAGAAATTAGATTCAATCCGTCGTCTCGTGTATTATTTTCATGGGTCGTTTTCTATTTGTCTACTTTTTGATTGTTGCTGGTTGTTTTGTCTTGTTGATGATGGCCGACTTTGTCTTTCTTGCGGTTCGATTACGTTGAGAATACCATTTCCAATTTATGAGTCGATCGAGATAATGTAATTATCGAGGCTCACGATGTATAGATTCGTGCTGGAATTAGATGTGGGCTGGCCGCGTCGGTAAAAATTCATCGGCCAGGTAGAGGATACACGCCGGCAGGTAACTTGCAGCCAATAAGCGAAGAGCATCGAGCTAGCGGGGACCGAACGCTATACATGTGTATGAATGTTGGGTGTGTGTGATGCGGTTCTTCCATGGTTGCGCTCGCACCAGGTATTTGATCCTTCAGTACGCGACGGACGGCACAATATCGTGTCGCGTCGACCGAGTGCGAGCAAGAAGTCACGTCGTGGAGTGTGCAGTGTGAGTGTGGAATTGGGCTTGGCCGACGAGGAAGGTTTCGGGTTGACCCATGTGTCCTTTTTGTATTGTCTCTGATGGCTATGGTGCATCCATTCGTTGGTTCTTGATTGGGGATTGTGGATATCAGTGTGGATTAATCACTTCTTCGTTTGTGGTGTTTTGAGTTTCTCTTTGGTGCATCCTGGTGGATTACAACTTTTGACCCATTATGAGCCATTGATCATCTTGATTGATAATTTCCTAAGCTAATTAAAGGTAAGCTTTTTGGTGTTAGTTAATTGATGACAACCCTTTTGATCTTGGACCTTCTGGAAGTATCAAAAAGGACCTTTTGGGGCCTTTCCGTCGGATTCCGACAAATCAACTCTCATTGGTCCATCCTAATATTAATTTCTTATTTTTTTTCCAGGGGAGTATGTGATCAAGGGTGAAATCGACGACCAGCTCAACGTCACTGATTGCGGCCCCTCGTGTGACCTACCCCTCGGTGACCTGCCATTCCAGTTCCCCGAGTTCCTATTGGACCGACTCCTGGATGACGACTCCAACTCGCAGGTATTTCGCTACAAGCGTCCTCCAACTCGTTGTCAAATCGTAATTGTGACTGGTTTTCTTTGTAGGACGAAAGCGCGACCGCCAAAGAATTTGAACGCCTGGTGAGGATCTCGGAGGGCGCGAGCGGCGACGACGAAGACGACGTCGACGACGCCGCCGCCGGCGCAGCGTCGCTGAAGAGCGCTGAGAGCAGCCGGTCGTCCGGCTTGGACGCCTCCTCGTCGACGACGTCGGCGGCGTCCACCTCCTCGGCCGCGTCGACATCATCCACGGAGGGTAGCTCTGCCTTGGCGGAGCTCGAGCTGCTGCAGGAGATGATTCAAACGTCGCAGTTCCACCATCCGCACCATCACAGGGCGTTCCAGGTGAGGAGCGCGGTGCGCGCGAGTGTGGCAATGAGTGCACGCGTAATTAAAACGCACGCGTGTTTCACCATTTTTTTCCTCATTGATGCCTCAAGGCCACGACGCTTGTTTGTCGCCAAATCTCGACGCTATCTCGGGCTGCACGCTACTATTCCACTCGTGTACATCCATTTCATGCCGTAGGTTCATTCATTAGCCGTAGTCGTATTCGGCGGCGTTTTCCCGAGCGAAAGGTGAGCGTTGTCTTCGGTGTGCGTGGTGAGTGGATTGTTTGGCGCATGCATTCCACGTCGGGCCTCGGGGGTGCAACCCCAAACGCGCGCGGCCAACCAATGACGAACGAAACGCGCTAATGGTCTTTTTCGAGGCGCGTTTTCCACCCCCGCAACGTTACGCAATCGATACCACTGCCCGTGTGGAGCACACTCCTCCGCTCCACGACACCACCGCCGTGAGGGAAGGGAAAGTGGCAAGGGCGCACGGCACTTTGGCGAAGAGCATGTTTGCTTGTTTGCCAAACCAGGCGACGACCCTCTTGATCCGCGCGGCTGTTTGCTTCTTCTTAACGTGATTGATTCCTCTTATCAACAATGGCGGCCGTGCTGCGTAAGCGATCGTCGCTCCTGTCGTCGTCGCCATCGTCGGAGGGCGGCCTCCTGGATCAATATTATTCGAAAACACATATTATTCGAGTTTTCATTACGCGTGACTAATGCATCGCGACGATGTGATATTAATCAAACTCGTGCATGTTTGTAATTATTCAGTAGTACTTTTATAGTAATTAATTGCTTTGGTGCAAACTTGTTTTTCCACGTTGCCTATATTTACTTTGATTTTTTGCGCGAATTTATCACTTTCCACATCGAAGCAAACATTATTGAACTTGAACTAGAAAATTTTCCTTCAAATTGTTGCCCTATAATTTTTGGCTCTAATTTTATAGAATTTTTATTATGCAATTTATAATTATACAATCGCGTAGCGACAAACAAGTACAAAAAATTCGGCAAACTCTTAATGATAATCGTTAACAAATTGGTGCCGCGGTCGCCAAGGTTGCGCCGCCTCTTCGGCCACAATGCAATAAATACTTTGTGCTTCAGTAATTACAATGTTCTAGGATGTCGTGCGCCGTCAATTTTAGGTAAGACCATTCGCGATTCGCATTTTGTTTGGCCGTCTCGCGTGTAATTATTATTGGAACAAAGTTGTAATTTGCCGCATGCCACCTTCTGCCAGGTTCCGATGCTTGTTTGCATCTCAATCGCGTCCAGGCCAGCATTGCCAACGAAACAATTCGGTGATCAAAAATTACTTTCGGTTTTCTCTTCCAATTTTCGCGTTGCCAACCATCAAAGCCGAAGATGGTTTCTTCACATCCCAGTAAAGGGTGCGCATTCTTCTTCTTCTTTTTCTGGTGAATCGCCTTCGCTGAAGAGCCCCCAAGTGTGCATCTGTGTGTGACTGTGTCGGGTACAGCGGTCAAGTCCTTTAGATTCCATTTAAACACTTTACGATGACAGATGATGTTGGTTAAGTGCTTTGAGAACTGCTCCGTTCGTCGTCATTTGTGGTTTTTGTTGTCAAATTAACGTGCGGTGCGGACAACAAGGGTGTTGCGGGCGGGAATTTCTTGATTTTACGCCTCGGGTCCAAAAGTCCCAGATTGTCGAGAGATAATGGGAACAATGGGAAGATGTTTTCATTGATTTCCAATGCAATTACTTGCCGGGAATAATTTAAGCGCGCGCAACAACGTTTCCGCAAACGTGTGATGTAAGTTTCTTAACTAACCGTTATTTAACGCGCGGCTTGTTCGTTGAAATACTATTACATTCTTCCACTCGTTGGCTGAGAGATGGCGAAGAAGCGTTAGACAGGTGCCCGACATGCGAACAAAGCCATCGGGCGTCAAAAGGCATCAGGAATAAGCTAAAATAAATATGTAATGTTATCATTGCCACTCGAACGAACCAACGATTCAATTCTTCGAATAATTTCCCGATTTTTCTTTCTTTCTTTCTGTTTACACAACTTTTTTTATTGCATTCCAGGGTCGTATGCCTTTTGTGCGCACGATGAGCGTGGAGCAGCGGTGGCAGGACCTCGCGAATCTACTCAGCCTGCCCAATCCGGGTGACGCCAACGGCATGCAGCATCCGTTCTCGCACCATCACCACCATCATCATCATCCGGCGTTGCACAACTTCAGCCATCCGCATGGACACAGCATGGGCTATCCCGCTCCGGACTCGCGCAGCGTCCTGCTGCACAACGCCACGCTGAACCCGCCGATGGGCGACCTCAACGGCACCGTGCCTTATTCGAACATCGCCGGCACAAATCTCGGCAATGCCGTCGCGACCTCCATGAATCTCACCAACAGCAGCGAGCCGATGGCCGACAGCACGGCCGGAACGCATTACAAAGTCGAACCCGGACACGACATGATGTACTATCCGAACGCGACGTCCGAGTACAATCAGACCGACGGCCTCTTTGCGTCGTTCCTCAACGACGAGGATCTGCAATTGATGGACATGGCGATGAATGAGGGCATGTACACGATGCGCATGCTGGATGGAAATGGGACCGGACAAGCGGCCGCTGCGGCTGCAATAGCCGCTGGTGGAGGTGCTGGAGGTAATCTAGGCATGGCTGCAGGTGGTGGTGGAGTTGCTGGTGGTGCTGCAGCAACCACGACGACGACGGCATCGGCGTCTGGTCCGATGTCCCGCATGGAATCTGAAAGAATGGATACTTCCAGCGATAGCGCTGTGAGTTCCATGGGGTCGGAACGAGTACCTTCGTTGTCTGATGGTGAATGGTGCGATGCTGGTTCCGATTCGGGACACACAGCCGGGGATCACTACGTAACCGATTATCATCATTCGTAAGTTTTCAACTATCACTCATCAATGATGAGTTAACAATCAACAACCTCCTGGTTTTTGCTATGTTACAGAAAGTATAGACCATACGATTATAGCTACACTGGACGGCAACATTCAATGGGTTCGACAGCGTCGACAGCCGCTACACCGGAAACATCCCGTTTGCCGCCTGTCGCCCAAAAGAAACATCAAATGTTCGGCAAGCGTTGCTTCCAAGTACGTCCCTCATTCACACATCACTGCTAACATTCCACTAATTGTTGACGCATTTCTTGCAGGATCACCAAGGAGCGGCCAGCTCGGTGGTCCCCCATCATCCGGCCGTACCCATCAAGTACGAATACGGCGACTCGAGCAACGTGTCCATCTACAGTCCCAGCCAGGCGGACGCCTCCGCCAAGCAGGGCGACGTCAAGTACTCGTGCGCGCTCGAATTCAGCCGGCAGCACTACCTGCAGCGCAACCACCTGGAGCACATCCAGCACAACCACACGTACCACCTTCCGGTCGAAAATGCCGGCGCGATGCTGCGCCCCGTCTCGCGCGACAAATGCAAAGTGAAGAAGGCCGAGGAGGAGCACCTCACGCGCGACGAGAAGCGCGCGCGGGCCCTCAACGTGCCCATCACCGTCGACGACATCATCAACCTGCCGATGGACGAGTTCAACGAGCGGCTGTCCAAGTACGACCTCAGCGAGGCGCAGCTCAGCCTCATTCGCGACATTCGTCGACGCGGCAAGAACAAGGTGGCTGCGCAGAATTGCCGCAAGCGCAAGCTCGACCAGATACTCAGCCTCGCTGACGAGGTGAAGGATATGCGCGACCGGAAGTATCGCCTCATCAATGAGCGCGAGTATCTTTTGGCCGAGAGCCAGCGCATCAAGGATAAGTACCAACAGTTGTACCGACACGTTTTCCAGGTGCGTTCATTTGCTTATCCACGTTGAAACATTTTGACTGACTCAAACAATTTACAGAATCTGCGAGATCCGGATGGTAATCATTATTCGCCGTATCAGTACAGCTTGCAGACTTCTGCTGACGGCTCGATTCTCATCGTTCCGCGCGCAAATTCGAGCGTTAACAATCCGGAATGCAAGGAGCCTCAGCATCCGGCGCACAAGGAGTGACCGCCTACGAATTGCCCGTAATTTTCGTGCACTTTTCCGCAGAAAATACTACCCACGAGACTTCTGGATACTGGTCGTTATAATTCGCAGTATCCCGTTCGCTCCCCTGGAGACACGGGAGCACACAACGAAATTTGTTTGATTTCAGTTAATGCGCGTTGATGTTTTTCGCCTGCATGGAGATAACTTTTTAAGTTTCGTCGTTGTCGTCGTCGTCGTGCGTTCGTGCAGTTCGCGTGTGAACGCGCAATCATTCTCTGGACAAATGCGCGCACGTCGAGCTTGCTTGGCCTGTGCAGGCGACTCGTAGCTGGTTTAGAGCAAAGTATATTTTTATAAATTCAAGACAAACTATTTCAGGTGATCGATTTGCCTTTAATATTATCGATTTCATATTTATATATACACACACACACCGTACACCAAACGTTCACCGCATCATGCACACGCTCCAAGAAGAAGAGAGCTGGAAGCATGCACGGAGCAAAAGTTGCGCTGTTGTTTTTGATAGGTGTTGCAATTGCTGCTTGAAGACAAAGAGGACGCAAGAAAGATGGCACGTTCATGTATGAAACGCCCCGGCGTACATTTTCTCGTTTGTCGTTGCGACAAGATGGACGCAATGAGACACGCATGAGGACACGCACCACTCTTCGTGTGTATGGCTCGGTGCAGGAGCAAACAAACGGCTGCAAACCACGTTTTTTCAGAATGCGAGGAACGTGTGAAAAAACAAAACGTACTTTAGGCTAAATATTTTTTATATTTGGAATAGTTTTTGTACATTGTAAATAGTAATTTCTTGTATCATAGGAAGGTCCACTAATACCTAAGAAGCGATTAGGTTGAGAATTTCAATTTATGTTGCTAAGTCTACTACTAGTTAAGGTCAATGGGCATCAAGTTTGTCTCTTTATGTAATAACTCATTTCTGGACTTATGGGTAACTCTCGCAATATCGCGCTCATCGTCATTGTAACAAAAAAAACTAATGACAATTGCGTTGCATCGCAATAATTGTCCTATGGCATCGATTTCGTTCATACCACGTTTCTTGTGCGAATGCATGTACACCATTAATTATACCCCATACCTAGTTATGGATTGGAAATAATTGTTTATAGGTGCCAAGATAGATCTCTCATATAATGACATTATTCTTCGTATAATTTAGCAATGTAAGATCACCAATGCTAAATAAATTCGATGGTCACATTAAAATGTACCCCGACAATGATATTCCTGTTGTTTTGAATGATTTTCCGCTGTGAAACGTTACGAATTTAATTGCTTTGGTGTTTATTTTGCGAAGACTAATGTTGTTGCATTTACGCATAGATAATATGCAAATAATTTCAAATTAGTGACTATTTATTGTACAAATTGCATAGATAAAAATGTATTTCGTACGTTGTTATTCAAATTTCCACGTATACTCATACACATTCAGAGCTGCAAGTCGCACATGCGCACTGCAACGCACTCGCGCTTCATTTAATACTACAGCGTTGTTTGTATTTTGAATAAATATTAATGGTGTACATGATATCTGAGTGGATTCGGCGAAGCCAAATGTAAATCCTTGCGAAAAAAATAGTGATGCCCGCGCATTTGCACACAGTAGGCTTAGCAAACAACCCGCGTCAAGAGTGACGCCATTGCGCATCTCTGTATGCGTGCGCGCCAGTGCCGTAACGAATGCAAATCCCTCTTTGTTGCTGGCGCACAAAGAACGCGCAATAGGCAAACGACGGCGTTGTTCGGCAGAGTTATCTAAATTTGGCATTATCGTTGCGCCTTTATTAAAATACGCGCTTATCGCTCATCCATGCTACAAGTCGCATCGAGAAGTTGTTCGGCCGTGTTTCGCACTGTTTCTAGGTAGGTACGAGCGGGGCCCCCCTGTATAAGGTGGCCATTTGTGCGCAGTTTGCAGCTTTTGCGAACAGCCGCAGAGCGTTTTCGGCGATTCATTCTAACCTCGAATCGCGCGTCTGCCTCTCTTTCATGCGAACATCCTTCGCGCACCTCGCCGTCGTCGTCGTCGTCTACGTCTTGCTGCTCGTGCCGCACACGTCCAGAATCTCGTCGCAGCGCTTCAAACGCACGCAGCCCCAGCAGTTGACGAGCGCCGCGAGGAAGATGGCCTTTCCGTATCCAGATGCACGCCGCGAAGACTGCAAGGAGGAGTACCACGGCGTGGAGGTTGGTGTCTCGGGCCGGGACGCGCACTCCACGCGTTATCGATCCTTGGCCAAGCGAAGAAACGTAGGCGGATTATTTCAATCGTAGTTGCTTGCAGGTCGCCGATCCGTACCGCTGGCTGGAGGATCCCGACGCGGAGGAGACGAAGGAGTTTGTGAACGCGCAGAACGCCATCACGCAGCCCTTCATCGACGAGTACAAGTATCGGGATAACATCAAGGAGCAAGTGACCAAGTTGTGGAACTATCCCAAGTGCTCAGCTCCCTACAGAGAGGGTGATAGGTACTATCAGTACAGAAATACTGGTGAGTGCACCCACATTTGCATCTACATCCACTTTAGTTTCATTCTGTTGCATATGCAGGCTTGCAAAATCAAAGTGTTATCTACCAATGGACCACCACTGATCCTGAAGCCAAAATCTTCCTGGACCCCAATCTGCTGTCTTCTGATGGCACAGTTGCCCTCTCTGGCACCAAGTTCTCCAAGAATGGCAAGGTGTTTGCCTATGGGCTGAGTGCCAGTGGCTCTGATTGGATTGAGATCAAGTTTCGCAATGTTGAGACAGGTTAGTAACATTTTTTATTGCACTGTCCCCTCAAGGTCACTGGGCTGGTTATCAATGTGGGTTATCTTAGGTGATGACTATGCTGAGACCCTGAGGAAAGTCAAGTTCAGCTCAATGTCATGGATGCATGACAATGTGGGCTTCTTCTATGGCGCCTATATTGACAAGGAGGGCAAGGCAGATGGCTCTGAGACTGACTCCAATGAGTATCATAAGCTGTACTACCACAAGCTGGGCACTGATCAGGCTGAGGATGTGGTTGTGGTTGAGTTTGAAGATCCCCAGTTGAGAATGTAAGTAAGCAAACTTCCTCTAGGTGTGTTTTTCATTTGAAGAAGTATTGCAGCAACTCCTGGGTGAGCTACTGTGGCAATTACTTGGTGGTGACTGCTGTGAAGGGCTGCAAGAATAATTTACTCTATTTTGCTAACTTGGAGCAGGGAATCACTGGGAAATTGGACTTAACTCCCGTGGTCACTGAATTGGAAGCTGATTATGAGGTAAATTACATAATGCAATTTGTTTGCAAATTTAAAAATTGTATTTGTTCATTTTTCTCTAGTACATTACCAACAATGGAGCGCAATTCTATTTCCATACCAATAAGAACGCTCCCAATTATCGCTTAATTGTCATCGACTTTGACAAACCAGCTCAGGATAATTGGAAGACATTGATTGCTGAAGATCCCAAGGATGTTCTGGATTGGGCGAAACCGATCAATGATGATAAACTCGTTCTCTGTTATCTGCGAGATGTTAAGGTGATTTTAGCTAAAAGGTGAATTTTAAATTTCCCTGTTTAATTTCCCATGCTTTCAGAATACGCTGTCATTGCATAAACTCGAGTCGGGCGAGAAGATCATGGATTTCAAAGTGGATCTGGGTACGATCAATGGGATGTCGGGCAAACGCGACCACGACGAGATGTTCTACAGCTTCATGTCGTTCCTCACCCCGAACATCATCTACAGGGTGGACTTCTCTGGTGGAGACATCACGCAGAGCGTGTTCCACCAGACGAAGGTGGGCGACCTGGACCCCTCGCTGTACGAAAGCAAGCAGGAGTTCTACGAGAGCGCGGACGGCACGCGCGTCCCGATGTTCGTCGTCCATAAGAAGGACTTCGTGCGGGACGGCAGCCGGCCGTGCATGCTGTACGGCTACGGCGGCTTCAACATCAACGTGACGCCGTCGTTCTCCGTATCGCGGCTCGTCTTCGTCAACCACTTCGATGGATGCTTTGTCGTCGCCAACATTCGCGGCGGCGGCGAGTACGGTGATAAATGGCATAATGGCGGGCGCTTCGCCAATAAACAAAACTGCTTCGATGATTTTCAGTCGGCGGCCAAGTATCTTGTCGCGCACAAGTACACCAATTCGAATAAGCTGACCATTTTAGGCGGCTCCAACGGCGGCCTGCTGGTCGCCGCCTGCATCAACCAGGCGCCCGGCCTGTACTCGACTGCCATTTGCCAAGTCGGGTAAGAAATGCGAGCGGGCGCGCACGCCGCGCGCACACGCACACGCCGGCTGCGTGCGGCCGGCCTCATTGCAAATGAAACGTATATTCGAACGCAGCCCGACCCTGAATGCACCTCGCTCAAGTGCGCTTTCTCGTTTAGCGTCCTCGACATGCTGCGCTTCCACAAGTTCACGATCGGCTACGCCTGGAAGTCCGACTACGGCTCGTCGGAGACGAAGGAGGGCTTCGAATACCTGCGCAAGTACTCGCCGCTGCACAACATCCGCGTGCCGCCCGCCGACACGCAGTACCCATCGACGCTGCTGCTCACCGCCGACCACGACGACCGCGTCGTGCCGCTGCACTCGCTCAAGTTCATCGCCGAGCTGCAGCACACGGTGGGCAAGAGCGCCAAGCAGACGAAGCCGCTGATGGTGCGCGTGGAGACGCGCGCCGGACACGGCGCTGGCAAACCGACAGCCAAACTGGTACGCATTGACAACCCATCCCAGTATCATTACACACGGTAACCAACGAATCGAAACCATTTGCAGATCGAGGAAATCACCGACACGTTGTGCTTCATTGCGAAGACCTCCAGCTTGGAGTATAAAGAGTAAGTAATTTTTTAGCCTCCACTTTACACATTCGATGATAGCAAATTTACACCACTTTTGCGTGGCGGACGCGTTTGTGTCGCTCCACTTCAAAAGATCTGCTCAGGTATTTTTTTGAAATTATTGATAAACACACGCATTTAATTAACGTTTCGTATAAACTTTATTTCTTATACAAGCTAAACGAATTAAATGCGAGGCAACAAATCGACTTTCCACATGGTTATTTATTATCAGAGATACCACTCTCTCCGCCCTTATTTAGTAATTGGTGCCACGATGGTGCAACGACGTACTTTTCCGTAACTGCTCCGAGATTCACAAGTGCTGGGGGTGTCGTTTTACTGTCTACGTTTGGATCCGGCACGCAGACCACTTCCTATAATTAATTTAATTATTATTTTCCGTAGAAAATCCAATTAAGTTGATACTACCTCCGTAAACGCAGATGCTGCAAATCTATCAAGAGTATACGACGTTGATCCGATCATAATTTCCACCTTTCCGGACTTTCGTTTGATAATTTTGCCAATTTGCCCTTCCATCATTTGATCTAGAGTGTAATCAATAACTTTGCCTTCTTCATCGTACCCGCGACCTGGCATGGAGTCGGGCAATTGAATTAATACTAAACCATTGTTATCACTGCTAAATGAAAAATTGTCATTGGGTTCATCTGTTGTTGCACTTGTCATTTGTGCTATATTTGCTTTGCTGTCTTCAGTCTTTGGGGCAAATCGTTTAAAGAAATGTTCCTTATTACCACTCAGTGGTAATGTAATTGGTTGATAATCCATATCTTCTTCAACAATGTTAACCTTGGTTTCAGCCAACAGATGGCTTATCACCTGGGCTTCATGTTTTTCATCAATCTATAAAAGAAATGTTAGTTGGCATTTTGCTATCTCTATTTTTGGTTAAACTTACATTCCATGTTGCACTGGTATCAACTGTAGGCTTCTCCATGGTATAGGTGACATCATGAGCCTCTGATGCTTCCCCATGTGATGATGCATGTTTCTTTATATCTCCAGCTCCTTCAGAGAAGATGCCAGTTGATTGTATGTATCTGTCAGTTTTATCGAATGAACTCTTCTTTGAGTCCTTGTTCGATTTCCGTTGATTCCGCCTGCTGTTCTCAATATTCACAGCACTGAAAGCATTCAATTATTACAAGACATCATTACTATCAGTATTTTACTTACGGCATAGCCTTGCCTTTATTACGAACAGCATTTATATTTGGGGCATATACTTTTTTTGGTTTTGATGCGCTTAAATTGAGATCCCTCGGTTGCGCTAATGAAGACAGTCTGCTATTCTCTGGCTTACGGCTCGGTCTGGTTGCCATTGCTTTTAATTTCAATTTAATAATCCTAAATGTTTATTATAAAGAGCACATTTATCGATATAACAGATTTTCCTACTATCAAAACAAATGGAATTTGCAGGTTAGGTTCGCGGGGGGAAATGGGAGAATGGCGCTGCAAGTTTGCAAAGTTTTAGAAATCACTTCCTTACAACTATTTCTATATTTTTTAGTTTCAAATTATAACGTTTATTAGTTATCGTTGAAAAATATTAGGTTGTACTAATTTTAAATTAATGATTTTCTATTTTTTGAATTCTGGCTCGTCATTTTAGAGGTGGCAACACTGCGTGTTAAAGCGCAAACAAACTCGACTAATGCGCATGCGTCGAAAATATTTATTTAGTGGTTGACGCATAATTATTATAAGAAGAAAAAATTATTCTTATCGTGTTATTGCGTTCCAGAATAAGCAACGTTCATTTAGTGAATTGTCTTCCTGGACTCTATGCCCATTATCAAGAAGTTCGCCAAAGAGAAGAGTAATAAATTGAAACGAATAATGGGTAAATCCAAAAAAGGTGACGAAGTCTCGCTCATCGATCAGATTCTTGGCGATATAAGCAAAGCTTCGGCCGGCAAACAATTACTTATTGGTACAGGGGCAGGATGGATTACTGGCTACGTATTTATGAAGGTGGGCAAAGTCCTCGCCGTCGCCGTGGGTGGTGGAGTCATCCTCCTGCAAGTTGCCAATCAGAACGGCTATGTTAGAATCAACTGGAAGCAGGTTGATAAGGCCAAAGATAAGGTGGTTGATACAGTGGAAGAGAAAATAACTGGTGAAGGACCATCCTGGCAAAATCAGGTATTGCTGTATATATATTATTTGTGTTGTCTAGTGTATTTGATTTCAATCCTAAAACGATTTCAGATGTTTGCCTTTGCTCAAGAACAAATGCCTTTCGTGAGTGGTTTGATTGGTGGTGCATTTCTTGCCATTGGCTGGTGTTAGAAACAGAGATAACTATGAATTCCAGTTTATGATCTATTGTACTGAAGCAATAAACTTTATTTGATAATGTTGTATAATGATGCTTGCTATGTCATGTGGATAAGATAACTGTTTGTTTGCAGGTGGAACGGTTTGTTGATCGTAAAGTCGAAGACGCCGAAAAGATACTACGAAAGAAAAAGCGGGCGGCGAAACGCTGGTACGACATCAATATTATCGGGGATGATGGTTTTCGCCTGCAAGAGACGCACATTTTCCTGGTGTCGTTCGCTGCAGGCCTCTGCTTCGGATTCGCAACCGCCTAACGCGACAAATCGAGTATAGGTAGTACTTAAGCAAGGTAATTGATCGACTTATTATTACAAAAACGACGAATAGTTTATTACTTCTTTGTTAAAACGTTCATTTACAAAGTATTCTATTTATAAGAAAATCTAATCATATGCTACCCACTTGTAAGATCTGCTGCTAATTAATGTTTAAATAACGACTTACGCTGTAACTTGATAAGCTAAGAATTATGCTCTAGTGTATAATTACAACATGCTGCAATGTACTGGAAACAATCGTAAGTGATTAAAATGAAGGAGAGTTGAATATTGATAAAAGATCGCTGCGTGCAGCGATAGACAACAAATAGACTCGGGTCAAGTAAACATAACAATCAAACAATAATAGCAGACTACGAAATGATCAGTCACTCTCATCCGACGATGCCTCATTCTCTGATTCTTCCTCAGATTTTTGGTCCTCGTCTGCATCGGAGCCAGCGCCGCCATGCCGCATACTTTCCTCCAGCTTGGCCTCGAAGTAATCGCGCACCTGTGACATCGCCGACATGTACTTCTCCTTATCCTTGGGCGTCATCATCTCCCAATTCTTCGGAACAGCCTGCATCGATCTGTAAGTACATTTGAATCATATTATTGACATTGTTTCGCGAAGTTCGATGGTGCGATCATACATTTCGCGTTTCGACAACTTTGGCTTCTTCTCCTTGACCTTCGGCTGCTTGGGCTGCATATGTTTCGGTTGCTCCTGGTTGATTTTCTCATCCTCTGGCAGCTTGTCCCAATAGGCTTGGAACTCCTTCAGATAGTTCTCTTGCAGCTGCAAAAATAAAGCGTTTATTCAATGAAGTCCACTTAGTGTAAAACTTACAGTTTGCAACTGCTTCTCGTATTTGGACCTTTCAGCCGGGCTGAGCTCCTTCCATTTAGCGGCGATCGCCTTTACGCGGTCTTTGGCGTCCATCTTCGAGAATACGTCATTTCGGATCATGTTTTGTGAGTACAACAAGTATGTTGACGCTGGCGGTTTCTTCGGCTTGCCGTCAGCCTTGTCAAGAATTTCGACCTCATCCTTACTGAGCACCGTCTTCAGCGCCTTAATGGGCTCGGTGGGGTGCTGCAGGTTGTAGATCTTCACCTCCTCGAGGTATTGCTTGTGCGCGGCGAGCGCAAGACGTATCCATTTCAGCTTCTTACTCGGTTTCAAGTTGTTCCACGCCTCCTTGGACGCCATACGGTAGTCGTTCTTATCCCGTACGAACTCCTCCTTGCTGAGGTGGTTTTCCAGGAACAGCGTGAACGGTGTTTGCGCCCGCTTCGGACCTGTGAACTTCGGATGCTCCTCGAGTTCCGGGTGTTTGTTGTAGAAACGCTTCACCTCCTCCTCGTATTTTTTCATCGCAAAGGCGGCCCTTTCGATGTAACTACTTTTCACCGAAGCGGGCAAACTATTGTACTTCATCCCTGCGATACGCGACATGTCCACCATCTTGACACCCTCATTTTCGCGTAAAATGTCTGCTTTAGACTCGGAAAGAAATAGTAGAAACGCAGACTTTGGGCGCTTTGGAAATTCTGGATGGTTTTTAACGCCCTTGCTTTTTGCATTCTGCCAAGGTTTTTCTACCCATTCTACTGCATCAATAAGTAGCTCGCGTAAGGTACGATATTGTCGCTGCCTTTTCTGTACAGATTCCCATAGTTTCATGCATTGATCTGCATTGTATTCACCAAATGCAATCTAGACATGAAGGAAATTAATATAATATTTGGTTTATGTTTAATCATGCCATGGCTTACCTCATTCCAATTCATCTTCTTGATTCGTGTTTTTGGCATTAGATTATCACTTTCTGGAAGTGATTTTTGAATTCGCTCAAGTAACTCTTTTAAGTCAGGCTTGGGGATTGCTAATGGATCCACATCAATATCAGATGGAATTAAAATGTCCTGTTGATCTGTAGGCTCAGAGAGTTCACATTTAACTGGCAACATGCCATCACTAAGAAGGGTTTCCTTCTTTTTGACCTTTTTTGGGCTCCCATTTACTGATTTTTTCACCTTGGGTGAGGCACTTGAAAATGAACTTTCTTGTTTTGTTTTCACCTTCAATTTGAACTTCTTTGGTGATAATGGGCCCAGGTGCTCCTCCTTCACTTTTTTCTTCTGAAATACAGGAGCATTCTTTTCCGTTGTTTCTGATTTACGTTTACCCATTTTGTTAGGTTAGCACTATCAACAATGTGGCTTTATTTGGGAGCTAGCTCAATCAACCTAAAATATGGACGTTGAAATAAATTATTTTCATCATATATTAGTTTGTATATTTAATAATACTCACAAATAAGTCCGAATACTGCCTTTTTAACTATTTTTAATAAACGCGCGAATGAATGCACACTAGAGAAACACGAGCAAACACAACATGGCAGTAAGCGTCGGCAACGCAGTGCATCTAACTTGGAGGTTTTCGAAATGAATTTATATTTTATTTGAAATATTGTCAAGCAATATTGATGACGGTCTAGTGGATACGCATAGTCTCAGCGATGGCAGATTTTATTATATTATTGAAATTTTGAGATTTCATTTGGCATGTGCTGAACAGAGACAACACACTCACATAACACAACAACATCATATCGTCTCACTTGCTCTCAAAAAGTACATTCGCTCTAGGCAGCTTTATTTCAATTCTTTTGTTTCATTTGGTTTACTGTGTATGCTGATGATTGGTACTGAAGATGCATTGTTAAAGGTAACACCAGAGTCTCTGTCTCTGGTAACACATTTATTCTTTGTATCTCGTCGAGGTGTACATATGCAAGATTTAACTCCGCTAAACCCGTCCCAAGCCGGGGGCCTTATCATTCAAGTGATAAGGAAGGAGGAGGGTTTGAGGAGTAATAACCTCATTAAAAAACCAGGGTTCAACTGGCTCCGGTTGATATCATCCTGTAAGGGCTCCTGGTCCAGGGTTACAGGACTTTCACCAACACCTATTATCACACAACCAAAGTAAGTACTGAATAATGTTTTCACACCATGCATAACTAACAATGTTTCTTCTTTCATAGTTAGATAATGCCCTGCTGGAAGCTGCATCAGGTGCCAATTGCCTACTTCAAGATAATGGGATCTTTATCCAGCAGCTGTTTTCTAGCAAATGAATGTAAGTCCATAAACTTTTGTTGGCCTCTCCCTGATCATTAATGAAATATGTTTATGTAGATATGGCAGCTAAGATAATTGCTCATCAATTCCAAGAAGACTCCATTTGCCATGATCATACATCTTCCATTCGAGATGGTTCCAGTAGCATAGTGTTGCAGCCACCATCTCTTCATGCAAATCAGAAGGTATGTACTTGTATTGAAACAATACTGATGAAACGTGTTAGTAATTTATACTATTATTTTCAAATATCTTGTCAGTAGTGATTTGCTGCTTGTGGGACAGGTTTGAGGCTAGGTGTTTCAAAAGCAAAGCATCAATGTAGATAACTACTTTGAACATCTAGTCATTTACTTTTACTATCTCTCTTCTTTTTTCACTCTGTAATTTTAAATTTTCTTTAACTATCAACTACTACAAATGCTTTTGCTTTTCTAATGTGTAACTTATTTAAGAACAAGATTCATCTTTTTTGCTTGTTTCAGATGCCATAATGGATGATTTTTGGATGATTTTCGGCCGGTATAAATCATCATTAACCATTAGTTTATCGCACCTGGAGAGATAAGGAAATACTCGATAAAAATGCGCTCGTCTGCACTCGTTCCGTTTGAACGAGGTTCTCGCGCCCTGCTTAAGCACGTACGACTTAAGTCGCTTCGTCTCGCTTCAGTAGTGCACAAACAGCAGACGCGTGCGGTCGT
>JARJDZ010004386.1:0-30451 GCA_030264555.1 Aleochara sp. GC000083 | reverse complement strand
TGTAGAAGAGACTAAAACATGAAAAATTATACACACCTTACAACACATTGTATTTATTGAAATAAATTGTTAAACAATACCTTAAGAGACTGGTGTAGAAGCCCACACTGCTTGGCCTTACTTTAAAAATTTTAAACGCTGCCTATCGTTTCTCCACACGGAATGGAGACTGTACCCATTCTCGCAGATTCTGTAAAAATAAAAATAATAAGATGTGTTCACATAGTGAATGAACCAGCATAAATTGTTAGCAAAATACCTTAATAATTGCAGCAAAATGTCAATGCTGCCCAAAGTTCCTCCATAATACAATGGCGACTCCAGCCATAATCGGAGATTCTGCAAAAATAAAAATAGTCAGATACGTGTTCACATATTAAATGTGCAAGATTAAATTATTTACAAAATACCTTGATAATTGCATCGACAGTTCCAACGTTGCCCTAGTATACAATAGCGACTCCAGCCAGACTCGGAAATTCTGCAAAAATAAAAATAATAAGACATGTGTTCACATATTAAATGTTCAAGATTAAATTATTTACAAAATACCTTGATAATTGCATCGACATGTCCAACGTTGCCTAAAGTCGCTCCAGTATACAATGGCGACTCCAGCCATATTCAGAGATTCTGTAATAAAAATAATCAGATACATGTTCACATATTAAATGTGCAACATTAAATTATTTACAAAATGCTTTGATAATTGCATCGACATGTTCCACGTTGCTCCAGTATGCAATGGCGACTCCAGCCATACTCGGAGATTTTGCAAATATAAAAATAATAAGACATGTGATCACATATTGAATACACTGGAATAAATTGATTACAACATACCTTAATAATGCAGCAAAATGTCCAATGGTGCCCAATGTACATCCATTACACAATGGTAACACCAGCCATACTTCCAGAATCTGCAAAAATAAAAATATTAACACATGTGTTCTCACATTGAATACACAAGAATAAATTGATTACATCATACCATAATAATTGCAACACCATGTACAGCACTGCCTAAAGTTCCATGCAAAATATCCCAAATTGCTTGAAGTACCACCAGCATGAGATCAAGACTTCCAAAATACTTCCCACTTCTGTAACAATAAAACAAACTCGAGATGAAAACAACTTGTAAATTCTTTGATACAGATACAGCACACAGATACAGAATTGCGATACAGAATTATAAAAGTTAAAAGACTGTTTCCGCCCGGGATCGAACCGGGGACCTTGTGCGTGTGAAGCACACGTGATAACCACTACACTACGGAAACGTTGTATGTATACTTACTACTGAACTCTTAGAAGGCTTATTTTTAATAAAATTAATTTGAAAATTTTAATTGTTTGGAATTTAATATTTTAAAATAACTATTAATTTCTTAATAATTATAACCAGAACAATTACGAATTTCATAAATATAATATGTACTTTTTAATTTCTTCCCTTTTAAGCATGTTTTCTCATAACCTAATACGTGGTGTGTTGTTAAAGCGGATGTTTACCTGTAAATAACAATTGAAATGTTTGCCATTCAAAGGACTCCTTGTAAATTATTAACGATATTCAAATATGTGCGAAGAAATTACGTGACTCTTCAAAGGAAGGAAAGATTCCAGACCCCTAATATTGCCAGCAAATTACAGATTATCAGATTGCAAAGCAGACCTGCCGAAGTAGTTTCACTCAGTAATATGCCATATCAATAGTAAATTAATTCTTAAATGTCTGATTTTGTAGGTGATGATGAGATTCAAGAAATAACACAAGGTGACACAGAACAACAACATAAGCTACAAGTTCTTCTACTTGAGACTGAAATATTAAGGCAAGAAGGTAAACTTGTGCCCTCTTCCCAAGCAATAAATCTTGACAACTGGAGGGAACTGCTTTCCAAAAACTCTCGCAGTGGTCGTCGTAAATATCTGGAATTTCTATTTAAAATGGAGAGAAAAAAAGTAAACAGGGAAGCTAAAAAGGAAGAGCGAAAAAAGCTAATACAGGAGAGGCCTCAAATTGAACCAACTGGACCTCTTAGATATGACCTAGGTTACAATAACATGTTTCTTAGAATTTATGATGGGGCCATTAACAATTTTTTAAATGGTAGATTGATGCATGCAATGCAATTTAGTCAGAAAATTGTGGTTGATTGTGGCTACCATGAACATATGATCAAGAAGGAGATTGTCAACTGTGCTAAACAATTAATGATGGTTTTTGCAGAAAATCGGTCACACATTGGTATTAAATTGACATAACACTTCTGTTACTTTTCTGTTATAACCCATTTACATTGTAGATCCATTTGATGTACATTTCTGTAATGTGGACCCTACTGCCCAATTGGAACATTATCTGCATAAGTTTATCCCAACTATGTATGATGCAGCATTTCCAATGAACATTCATACATGCAGCTATTTGGATATCTTTCCAAAACAAGATCTTGTCTATCTGACACCCCATTGTCGCGAGGAGCTACAAGAATATAATCACGACGCCGTTTATATCATTGGCGGTATTGTTGACAAAGTTAATAATGCGCCGTTGTCGCTGGCAAAGGCGAAACGCGAGGGCATTCCTATGGCAAAGCTACCACTTGATAAATACCTTACTTGGGGTTGCGGTTCTGGAAAATCTCTGACTCTAAATCAAGTCATGGCGATTATGCTAGACATGCGTTTCAAAAACGATTGGAAATATGCTTTACGCCATGTACCGCGTCGGAAATTGGTAAATGACTCCACAGAGATACAGGAGGGTCATGTTTTGCAGCCCTCAGTTGCTAGGTATGAAAATAAAATAAGATTTCAGGAGAAACGATGGCGGTCAAAAAATATTAATTATGGTAGTGAAGTAAAGCCTGTTGTAGAAGAACATACGCGTAGTAAACGTTTGCTTCATTTGGAAAATATAATGAAGGAATAAATGTGTTCCATGCAATATTTTGTTTCCTCTTCTTTTCCAATTATAATATGAAATATCCACTTGTTTGTATTCATAATGTATAGTAAATTGTAAATATAGCCTTATTCTGAAATACTATACGTTCATGCTAAAACAATGGGATGCAATCTATTCGGTTTCCAGGATGCGTCAACCAATCATGCACGTAATGTGCAAATTTCAATTTCTCTCATAACTATCAAAGTTCTTACTAGGTAGCCTGTGGTGAAAACTCTTATGTAAAGCTAAATTAGTTATGTTTAAAAAGTTCTCGTTCTATTTCAACGCATTTCCGAAAGATGGCAACGCGGCGTCACTTAATTAACTGGTGCAACTTGAAAACTTTTTCAATTTAATTAATCTTAGGTACTGGCACGAAACATAAACTTAAACAAAATAGTCTTGAGTGCCATTAACATCGACGTGAACTCATTCCATTGCCGATCAAACAGCTGAAATGCCCGCTGCTTTTCTGCTGAATGCATCGCGCTGTAAGCGATTGAATTAAGTGATGTTGACTTCAAGAATTCTAATCCTGCATCCACATTACTCATTGCCATGAAAGTCAGGTAAAAGTCGTAGGTGAGTCCAGTATTACCGAACGCAGTGGGATCATCGTTGCACACAATCAGGGGAATCCCATAAGCCGCATACGCGACAGCTGGATGGTTGCGTAAGTCGGCTACGTATTTTAATACCTGATTTGACACGGGCGCCACTTCAATGGCAATTCTACGATCTCGTACAATTTGGAGCATCTCCGGATGCTTGATTAACGACAAACCGTGACCGATGCGTGATGAGCCGAGCAAAATGGCGTCTAAAATGTTCAAGTCCGTCGACGTGCCGTGCCAATTCGTTTCGCCGGCATGGAAATAAAATTTGATGCTCTTATGCACGCGTTGCAACTCCTCTACGTGCGTAATTAGAAACCCTCCAACGTCCTCCAGGCCCACCAGGTCGAAGCCGACGACGAGCTGCGGATACTTGCGGTGCGCTTCCTTCAGCAGCTTCATGTGCTCGTGGAACGAGACGTTATCTTGAATCCGATACGGCGAGTAAATGTATTTGGCTGCAATGAAGTCCGTATTATTCGCTTGGAAAGCGTTTATGACGCTCGCCATGATGCCTAGCGACTCCATGAAGTCGTAGACGCGTCCGTCCAACTCGTAAAACTCCATAAACGTGCCACGCAGTTCGGCGTAGAGGATGCGCTCGTCTAGGAGCTCCGTCAATACGTGCTGCAGATACTTTTCGAAGACCGGACGATATGTGAGCATGTCATAGAGCGTGCTAATAATGGCACTCAGCTTACTCCAGCGGGCTGATTTCGTCGACGTCTCCACGGTGATGGTCAGCTGCCGCAGAAGCCACGCGTCAAAATCTTTGTCGTCTTTGCGCGCGTCTGCTACACTGCGGCAGTTTGCTGATGGATCCTCGTCGTTGAGGATGCGTGCGGTCGTTTCGTTCATGAATTTAAGCTTGAACCGGCCGTTCCACTGATACATGTATAAGTTGTCGATATAGGACAAGTTCTTGACGATGAATTCGGCATTGGCGGCGGCCAAAATGTGCGTGTGCAATGAACTGCCCTTCGGCATCGCCTTCAGGACGCTGTATAAATTGCTGCGCGTGATGTTATCCCTTACAGTAAGGAAATCATGGGCCGGTAGGAAATCGTCTTCATTGAAATTGTAATATTCCTTTTGTTTCAACGCCTTGATGAACGTATCCATATCACGCTCTTGTTCATTCAACTGCATTGAGCCGCCAGGCGCCTTTTGTTTTTCGTTGGCGAGAATTTGCGCACGATTTTTGTAATAACGTGTATCCATTGTATCTGCGAGGACGGCAGGTAGCAGGTAGACGGTCAACGCGTAAAACAAACTGAGCGGCAACATTTCGAACTGCAGCCTTGCGCTGGTTAGACAAATTAACTGACTGCATGTAGCAAATGGGGGAATTTTATGCGGGACACTGGACAAAGCGCTCACATTATAGATGAGGAGGGGAAATTATGACCTTTCAACCGTCAGATAACAGCAAAGAATCCATTAATTGATGGATGATATCTATCCATATGCTGTTATGCAAATATTAAATATCGTTTTCAATCGATAATGAATCATATTAATAAACCTATACTTATTTACGCTGGGAAACCAAATGGATATACAAACCAATTAATTCCTACGGCGGCGGACACGTGATATACGCCACGCATTCGGTTCCTCATACTTGTTATACAAGGGTTCTAATCGTTGATTCTTCTTGAATTTGCTAAGCTTGGTTGGATCAGAGAACTTGAAGAATGCCGGGGCAAACTCCACAAGCCATTTGGGATCGATGGCGGTGACCTCTCGCATGTACTCTTTCGTTGTTTGGACCAACTCGTGATAAATCACCCTGCAATAATTCAAACAATAAATGTATGCATGATAAAACTAGTAGCAACCCAGATTTCACTTGTAATTTGGGACGCCGATCATAAACGACGTATTTTGGAATCATTCTTACCATTCTGGTTGTCTATTAAATAAAGCACTCGACGGATGAATATAAACCACTTGGCTGTCGACCAATGTCCTATAACCTTCCTGAGGATCCTTCTTGGCTGCATTCCGGAAGAAACCAGAACACACAGCTTTCTGAACTCGGACTGTATTTCTGTCGGCGGAGACGACGTCCAGCTTATGTCGATCCATGATGCCGAGCAGTTGTTTGCGTACGTCTTGGGCACGCTTCAATGTCCGAATCTGCACGAAATTCTCGTAGCACCACGCGTTTGAGAACTTATTATTCTTCCAGCTGTTATAAACAGCAAGTAATGTGAGATGGTCGCCTTCTGGTTGATTGAACTTTGCCTTTTTCTGGTCAGCGAGCGCCTGTTTGTCCTTCGGTCGATAGAAGACGTTCTGCACGGAGAGCATGCTGACAATAGTCAGGATTTCATCGGAGCATTGCAGGGCTACTGACATGATGAGCATCTTTGATAAATTTGGTTCCAAAGGAAATTCGGCCATCTAAATAAACAGTATTTATTAGTAACTTATTGAATTTAATTTGGTTAAGTCTTACCCTTCGACCCAAACGAGTCAACAGTCCTTCATCGTCCAATGCAGATAACGAATGCAACTGCTCCAGGGCCATGATTAATGATTCTACAGGTGGAGCATCCATGAAATCAAAATGTAATAGATCATTGATACCCATCGTCTTTAGCTGCAGCACTGTTGTAGCTAAATTTGTACGTTGAATTTCTGGTACGGGAGTGGGCAACATTTCATCCCGATAAGCACGTTCGGTATACAACCGATAACATTTTCCAGGACCTGTACGTCCAGCTCTTCCAGCCCTCTGCTTCGCCTGCGCCTGCGAAATCGGCGTCACAACCAACGAGTCCATTCCGGTTTTGGAATTATACACCTTCTGCTTCACGAATCCGGGATCCACCACGTAGAAGATGCCATCAATAGTCAATGACGTCTCTGCAATATTCGTGGCGATGACGACTTTTCGGCTTCCAGGTGGTGCAGGCTCAAAAATCCTCGTCTGCATCTCGGACGGAAGCGCCGAATAGACAGGCAGAATAATCAGTTCAGGTACATCGGGACCAAGCGACTTCATACGCTCGTAAAGAATCTCGCACGCAGTATCGATCTCTTCCTGACCTGTGAGGAAAAGTAGAACATCACCTGGTGGTTCACGAAGATGAATCTGCATGACTGTGATAAGACTCGCGTCCAAATAGTCTGTTTCCGGTTCCTTCGTGTAGAGCACTTCGACCGGGAACGTTCGACCAGGTATGGTAAAGATCGGTGCTTCGAAGAAGTACTGTGAGAACTTCACCGCATCCAATGTGGCTGATGTGACGATCAGTTTTAACTCTGGTCGTTTTGTTACAGCCTGCTTGAGGAGACCGAAAAGAACGTCTGTATGGATGGTACGTTCATGGGCCTCATCCAACATGATCACCGAGTAGCTCTTCAGGTCCAGGTCCATGAGGCATTCACGCAACAACATACCGTCTGTCATGTATTTGATGAGCGTTTCCGAAGAGGTGCAATCCTCGAAACGGATCGTGTAACCGACTTCTTGACCTAGACGACAGCCGAACTCTTCGGCGACGCGTTTCGCAACCGACATGGCGGCCACACGCCTTGGTTGAGTGCAACCAATTTTACCACGTGACGTCAGACCGGCTTCAGCTAGATATTGGGTAATCTGGGTCGTTTTACCCGAGCCAGTTTCTCCGATAACTATGAGAATCTGGTTGTCCGTGACTGCCTTGATGAGTTCATCGCGCAACTTGTAGATGGGCAACGATTGTCGTTGTTCGATGATTGTAAGATTCGTTTTCTTGCCGAACGAAGACTTCTTTCCACCGATCACATGCTTTTTCCATTCGGGTAGGTCCTGGGATTGCAAACCAATACCTCGAATATTGTTGGTGACAGCTTTTGAATCATCTGAAAATAAATTCACATTCAAATTATCTTCTAATAACAAAAATAATAGTGTAGCAAATAATGAAATGAGTAAAATACCTTCTGGAAGAGGATCAATCCAATTTTTTCCTTTCCCACTTGTCTGAGAATCAACTTCAGCCTCTCTTTGCAACATTTTCTGCTCTCTGCGCTCCTTAGCAAGTGCAGACTGCATCATGGCAGCTTGTGCAAGGCTGCCATCGGGATTCTTCACAATTCTAACTGGGCTGAGGTCATGAAGAGCCCGACCGTGGCCATTCAAAAATGGTGGTTCTTCTTCTACCAATTCGATCTCAATATCAGCTTCACCACCATCCTCGTCCTTAGGCAACAATCCAATTTCATCGTCGAAATCGGGCAGTTCGCTTTTATCGATGCATCCCGATGAAATCATCTGCTTAATTTCCCAACGTTCAGGACTAGATATACGTGTAACTCGCTTACGTGAATTCTCCTCTGATTCGTCGTTGCTCACTGGTAATCGGAGTACCGATGTAGTATTAAACGTCGGGCGATCTGGATTTCTATCACGATCTTCTCGATCCCTAATCGACGAATGTGACAAAGGATTTAGATCCGCGCCAGTCGTTTGATCAACATCCTTCATCGAAAGCGATACTTTCTGTCCAGTGACTGATAAAACTTTCACCTTTACCTTGTTACCTCGGGCCACCACCTCAGAGACGTTTGTAACGCGTCCCTCAGCACGCAATTGTGAAATATGAACCAAACCTTCCCAACGTTTTCGTAAACGTTCGATTTGGACGAAGCAACCGAATGGAACGATGTTCGCTACTTTTCCCGGATAGATTTTACCTGGTACTGGATCATCGTCCATTTCGGGGCTCTCATGACGAGTTTGCTCGTCCGAATGACGTCGCTTTCGGTCCCGGTTGTGATCTCGAGAACGAGATCGTGATCGACGTGATCTATCTCGTTGTGAATTTCTTCGACGGTCCCTGTCTCGTTCACGATCGTTACCTCGATTCCTATCTCGTGAACGATCCCTGGATCTATCACGTCTGTTTGCTCTTGATCTGTCCCTGCCTCTGTCTCGACTTCGCGAACGCTCTCTATGTCTTGATCTCGATGACGATCGATGCTCCCTCCTGCTTCTTTTCCTGTCTGGACTCCTTTCCCTATGTCTGGATCTTGATCTAGACCTGGATCTTTCCTTCTTACTATGTGCTGTTTCTGGTTTACCACTTGGTGCATCAGCTTCAAATTGAGCCATTAAATCAGCCACCACATCAGAGTCTTTTTCATTTTCATTTTCTGCTTCAGCAAATGTTTTCTGTGGTTCATTAGGCAATGCCAGTCCAGGGAACTTTTCTGAAAGTGTGTGTTGCTTGTCACTCAACTTGTTTGCACTTGAAACTGAACTAGAGAGTGAAGGTTTCATGTGCTGGATGATGCGCAGTAAATTTGAGATGAACGAGTCAGAGAATTCTGCACCATTTTCAAGTAGTGCTTGTTTAAAAGCATTTTGGGCAGGATTCTTTTCAGCAAGATGGATAATAAACTCAGCTGAAAAACAACACTACTGTTAGTAAATAACTCAACAAGAAAAACAAAAATAAACATACCCAAATCTTTATCATTCATTCCCAAGTGATTTTCCAGCTCTGTGCAAATCTTGGACACCAAGGAAAGATACTCCAATTTTTGTACTTCGTCCATTGTGAATAAAATGTATATTCTCACAAATCTCTCACCCCATTTACAGAACTTCAGGAAGCGTCAACTGAATAAAAATATTCGTTAGACAATTTATTTATGTTAGCATTCTTCTCTGCTTAATGACTTTTTGAGGTTATGGCCTGAAGAAATCGTAACTCCTCCCACTACGATTTTTCAGAAATCCCGTGTATGTAAAGCTTGGCACCCACTAGCGTTAAAATTCCGCGCGTTACTTGAACTGCGCATACATCATACGCGGAAAAAAATCGCTGGTGGGCTGTCGGTCTTATGTGTTGAAGGTCACATATTAAAACAGCAACTGAAATATTGGTTGCCTATATTTCACACCATGAAACAAATTTGGAAACAAATTAATTGCATTTTCATGCATATTATTTTGATATGACGAGAAGTGACTGTACCAACAACATCCAAATCCAATCAGCTAACCATTCATGAGATTCATGGAACCGCGATAATGTGATGAACTTGCATTTTCGTTGCGTAGTGCAGCCACAATTAATTAAAAAAGCGCTCGTAAAAGGCGCAACAATTTTGCATCTCATTACAAAACGCACAATGCATATAATTGCAGTGCGCACTTTATATTCGCGCGTTTAACTGATGCTCCATTGTGCACGGCAATTAATTTATAAAGAAGTAATTGAATACGCGTTTTGAATTTGTGCGTTCACACTCGAATTGCGAGCAAATATGATTGAACTGCATCGCGCGTGGGATGATGGACAAATTAACATTGCCATGTTTGCGACGCGCATATTACGGACAAGTTTTCGGGAATGATTTGCATTTTACAAGTCGCAGGTAGCTACAGCCAGCAGCCATACGAATGCCATGGACTTGAGAAACGCCTGCAATTGTTGTCGCATTATTGATACTTGTATGAAAGCTATAATGGAGCAATAATAGAAACATGCACGCACGAGTGAGGTGTACACGATGCGCACATCGAATTTGCTTAAGCATATCTTCAGCACCCGGTTCAACGTCCTCCGCGTATACATATTAGAGCCGCTTGTAAAAAGTGAAGGAAGTAAAGAATCGCCACATATTATTGCGCGCATAACCAAACCAAACGAAATAGGCAACCTTGAAATATTATTGGGCTGTTCATTCAGTAGATTTCGATAAAAAACGAGGGGGCAATTAGAGGTTTAACTGTTTCTTCGCTCGTAGAGTTGCAAATTGTTTTCCATGCTGAAGGCATAATCTACTAACCAAGAAAAACTTTCTGGAATATTCTAATCTTCGTTTAAAAAAGTTCGTTATATTATTTGTACTATTAACGTGTAATCTCTTATTGCATATCGCAATAGTTATTTAAAATGCAAAGTTGTTATCAGAATGAAACAAAAACAAAATTTTTCGCTGAATATGGAATTTTCCAGTAAGTTGGCATATTGTTACGAGTTTGATGATACCAAACGAATGGGCCTACAAATGAAATCCTACCGGTAGGATTAAGAATTCTCTGAATAATTTAGCCCTTTCAATTATTTCGAAGATTACCTGTTTACAAATGAGGAACTAGCAAACCTTCTTGCAAAGAGGTTGTTCTCAACTTTCCTGCCTAGACTGCCTCACCAAGTAAGTCACGGCCTTTCGAGGTAATCAACAAGCAAGCGGGCATCATCTCAAGGCGCCGACGACGGTGGTGATGCTCCACGACGATCGCGTCGTCAGGTGAATCAGTTCAGCGCCAAAGCGAGCACCGTTGTGAGGCGAGCACCGCATTTACCGTTAGCGCGCGAGCGCTCCTCTGACGTGCGCCGCTGCCTTCGTCGACTGGGTGAGTAGAGTACGGTATGTTGTGCACGACGACGTCGACGCCGTTGTAATACCTGGTATAGCTTGAACCACTCGTACACCCGAGTCATCAGCATAGCATAACACATCGTAGCATACCTGAACGTTGACTTATCCGAAGTGGTGCATCTCTCTTATTGCGCGGGCACGCTCCTCCACAACCCGGCCAACACCATCCAGTTTATCGCCGGCGACGACGCATTTTGCTGCCCCGGCTGCGTTCCTTATCCGCGCGCTCACCAAGACGCTCAGTTACCAGCCAGCTACCGGTTCACGTCGGCACGACGCGCGACACAGCCTAAAGAAGAGCTCCACATAATCGCCGTGAGGAGTACGTGGTCTTTCTGCGATTGGTGCACGCGTGCCGAGAGTCTATCTCCAATTTCTCCACCAGGTCCGACATAAAACGCGGCGACGCTGGAATAGGGGCGAACATATCCGTTTAGTTTACATCCGACTTAGCGTGCAATACTTACATACGTTTTCACTAGCCAACTCTTGGTGGTGTGTCATGTGATATTTCGCAAATTACAAAGTGTTTTTGGTTTTGCGCGAGTTGCTTCAATTTTGTAAGTATGACAAATATTTGAAACGTCAAAGGATATGAAGCCATAAATGCTACCAACCTAAAATAGTAACTAGGCCAAAGTAACTGTTTGCCTATTATTCCCTAAAGAGGGCTTGATTCGCTAGGGAATATTTCAAATTCCATTTGAATTCGTAATTTTGCATCGTTGATAAGGCTATTACGTTGATGTTATTGGATTCTTAAAACATCATTTTGCATGTACACGCGAGCAGATCAATGACATCTGTATACACACCATTTAACAAGTTACTAAATGAATGAACAAATTCAATAACAAATTCTTCAGTGCCAATGGCAAAAGGTGACTGAACCGTCGTATTCAAAATTACATTCCCATCCAGTTTAAAACATATTCAGATGATATCTTTAAGTAGAAACGCGAAGTTAAATGCGCAATTTATTTAACAAACTCAAATTGCATCTTCAGCGCTTCAGCGTTTTTTCTGCGTTCGCATTGTTTCATGTCTTCTTCGCGTGCGTAATTGCAGTATTCATGTCATTAGTCATTAGCGTGGATGACTTTAGAGCTCATTTTAATAATGCCCATCATTACAATTGCTGTTTTCTTGATCTACTCAATTTGGCACATACTTCTTATGTTTTTCTCCTGGTAATTTCAGATTCAACAGATTAATTACCAAACTGCAATGGCCAAACAACAACTACTTCTAGTCACATTAGTATGTTTGGTGCAGCTGAGTCGCGGCGGTGTCGATAACAATGAAATCGATGGAGCTGGTGACAAATTCAACGCATTCGCCGAAGTCGCCAGCGCCATGATGGGCCAACAAGGCGGCGATTTGGGTGGCATGGTCGCAAACCTGATGGCCTCCGAGGGCGGCAAGCAGCTAGGCGATATGCTGCTTAACGGCAATGGCGCCGCTAATATTCTACAAGGTCTCGGATCTATGCTTGACCCGAATGCGGGATCTGGCAATGCAGGCGGCATGGACATCAATATGATCGCCAACCTGGTGAGCGCCTTCAGCCAAGGAGGCGGCGGTAGCGCCGGCGAGAGTCGCAGCAGCGGCGAAGGTTTCGATCTGAGCAGCGCCGTAAACTTTGCTAAAAGTTTCATGGACCAAGATGGATCTAATAACTTCATGACCTACCTACCAACTTTGATCAATCTCTTCAACGTGATCACCGGCCCCGTATCGGAGCAGACGGCACGTCAGCATGCGGGCCACTCGTGGATGCTGCCGCCGATCGTTGAGAAGGTGCACATCATCGCCGACCAGTTGATGAATTCCGATCTCGGCCGGGATGTCGCCAGGATGCTCGGTGCGGAAAAGTTCATTAAGATGTTCTCCGACGAAAAGGGGCACTTCAGCTACCGGAAGTTTGTTGACATGATGGAGAATCACTCCTTCCGCAAGCATTGGATTCAAATGGTGACGAAACGCATTGCCGAATCTGTAACGTATTTGGCTGATCCGTACACACAGAAAAAGTATATTACTTACCCCTTGATATCAGGCAACCATGTATTCATTGTCGTGTATTTCCAGGACGATGGCGACGGTGCAATTCTTCATGAACAATTTCCTGAAGAGCTACGGCGTGCCCAAAAACGCACTTTTCGATCCGTTGCGCCCCGCTGAATCGCTGACAGCCCTCGTCAATTATTTTCCAAAGAGATACCTGGGCATTAAGTTTAACTCCGCTGAATACGTCGTGCCGGCTGTTAATTATGTCAATGTAAGTTGGAATAATCAACCGATACGCTGTAAAATTAACGAACAAAATATTCTTTTAGAATTTGGTACGTATGGCGGAAAATAAAGGAATTCTGGGGCGTGCCCTCAACGCCAATGAACTCACCAACACGCTTACAGACACCATCAATTTGGAAATCATCGAACCTCTTGCGCGAGTTAATCGGGCGATCCGTTTCGCACAGAAGCATCCAAATTGCGTCAAGTACAAACTTCAACCAAACTTTAGTGATTCCACTAATTGGTCATAATTACAGATACGTCTTGTGTGTTGCCAATCAGCATGAACCTGCCGAAACGTTGAGCCTTCCTGGATTGAAGAAGGCGTTGGCGACGTCCGCCACATTCGGTGCCAGTTGGTTGCTTGGAGGGTACGACAAGACGCCATTCTGGACGCTTTATGGACAAGTGCAGGAGGGCAAAAACTGCGAGGTATATTCTAAAATATAAAATAAATGCAGAAGATTAATATTTGGTTTCAATTGCAGCGATTTGTTAGCGAAGAATGTAAAAATTTCCACGTGGAGGAGGAGAAAGTGACCACCGAATATGTACACAACGAGTTATAATCTAATTGAAAATCTAATTCATTTGAAAATCGTTGATTAATTGGCAAATTCATCTCGATTAAGTTGTACAACCATGGTGCGCATTATTTATTTCGAAAATGTCTAATTCATTTGCACGTTGGATATGGACGACTCGTACAAAAACATAAATATTTTACGGTGAGTGCAAATTTTGAAGAATGAATATGCAAAGTTTCAAGGGCATGAAGTGTTTATATTTTTGTGAGTAGCATATCCAACGAGCGAAACTAATCAACAATAACGAATTTTAGCTGATGTATTATGTTTAAACGAAAAAGAGAAACGATATGAATGTACATTTATAGTTGCTGTAATGAATAATTTTTAAATACACTATGAAGCTTTTACTACGTTATCTATGCACAGTTTTGCTAAAAATTCCGAATGGAATAATAAGGCATGATATGAACCTCATAATTTCAATATATCATAAATATTAATCTCTGTGTTTCTGTAACATAGAATTCGGCTAATTAAATTCACAAGCAATTAAATTTTGTACAAAAGTTCATTATTCAAAGAAGCGCTGTATGTTGGGTTGCCTAAATTTTGCATATACCCAATTAACTTTTTCTTTTATTTTGCCAGTAAGTGACAAAAAGTTGTTTATATGAATAATAGTGACGATATCACTTTCCTATAATCAAAGAGATCTGTTAAAATCGATTGGCAACGCACGAATGCCAATCATAAACAACAACAAGGTGCTTCCTCCTGAGACGCTCATATAAAACAAGAAAACATGGAACTTCACTCTCAGTTTCAAACAAAACAAGAACAATCAAGAAGCTTGCAATGGGTTTCTTCAATCAATCAACAACAATCGACTTGGATTTGCTGCTGCAAACGAAATTCACATCAGCATTTCGCCCAGGATACACAGAATCCCATGGGATAACTCTGCCAGTGCGTTATGAAGAACTCAAGGAGGCCATTGACAACTTCGAAGTGTTTGATGATGATGTGTGGGTATGCAGTTTCCCCAAAACGGGTAAGTAATAATTAATATATCAATGAAAGAGTACAACGTCATTTTCCCTTGTTAGGAACAACATGGAGCCAAGAAATGGTTTGGTTGATTGATAACGATTTTGATTATGAAGGCGCCCAGGAAAATATTGGGTCAAGATTCCCATTTTTAGAGTAATTAGTAATTTTCTGATGTTGGAACATCAATATAAAGTTGTGCTTTACAGAGTATCCATTGTTTTTGATTGGAGAAAACTGCAAGCGTCAAACGATGACTTTACACCACCGAAATTTCTGGACGATTCTTTAAAATTTGTACGTGAAGCTAAACGTCCAAGATACATCAAAACTCATCTACCATTCAACTTGTTACCGAAACAAATCCGGACTGGAGAACGACAACCTAAGATTATCTACATCACACGGAATCCAAAAAGTGTCTGTGTTTCATATTATCATCATTCGAGATTGATTGAAGGGTTTTCGGGCAATTTCGACGAATTTGTGCAACTGTTCATTGCAGGAAAAGGTGGCGTAAATTCGTTGATACTAGGGGATCACTAACAATTTTTGTTTTAGTAATTTTTGGACCATTCTGGGAAAATGTCTTGCCCTTTTGGCAAAGACGCCATGAATCTAATATACTTTTTATCAAGTACGAAGATATGAAGCAGAACTTACCTCAGGTTATCGCTGATACAGCCGGCTTTTTGAAGAAGGAGATCGATCGTGAGGAGATGATAAAACTGCTGAAGCATCTCAGTTTCGACTCGATGAAGACGAATCAGGCCGTGAACTACGAACCGTTCCTGGATTTCCATCGCAAGCATCGTCTCGTGCAGGTTGAGGGCGTCTTCATGCGTTCCGGATCCAAGGAGAATCATAAAACGGAGATGGCTGAGGAAATAAGCCAGCAGTTCGACGCGTGGATGAAAAATGCAGATCCTACAAATGCGTTTCAATATTATTAATTTAATTGACGAGATAAGAGTAAATTACGTTTACGTTTTCTGTAAACATGATGATATGATTAAATGCTATTTGTGGAATAGTACACTTACGTGATTTTATTGTTAACAATATTAACATTGTGCGTGCACTTTGCACACGATGTTTACCAATCGGCCATATTGTTTGCTCTCATCTTGTGTGAAACAAACGACAAGAAGTGACCTGTTTTATCGACTTCGACGACTTCATAGAATTGACTGCAAACAATGTTGATTATTAGATGATTCATCGTTAAACAAATTTCTTAAAAATGCAATTCGATGTTCGTTGCTAATGAAAAACAAATTTTGATAAAATTGTGTAAAATAAATAAAAAACAGGTGACACAAGATGCGGGAATTAAATACTAGATAAACATGGTAATTTCCACTTCATTGCAGATGTTATTTAAGCTGGATTGCTTAAAACAAGAGTCCATACTGCAACGACTTTCTAACAAGTGCACTTTCTTTCCTGTTTCATATTTCTAAGATTAGCGAATACGAAAATGAGCAACGGAACTGCACCGAAAATAAGTTACAAAGATCTTACCAATGATGAAGTATTCAAATTATACAACGAGAACGTCCATCCAAATATGAAGTTCGAATATTACGACAGCAAAGGTTTCAGGTTCAATAAAACATTCGAACCCATTGAAAAGACGGTGGACGAGTTTGAAGTCTTCGACGATGACATCTGGATTAGTAGCTTCCCTAAATCAGGTTTAAAATGATTAATAAATAGTATTTAAGGCAGTAATTGCAACTTACTAATTTACAGGAACAACATGGCTATCGGAAATGGTATGGTCCATATGCAATGATCTGAAGTCACCAGCTGCTGATGAACTCCTCGACAAACGTGTCTGCTTCCTGGAGTACGAAGCCCTCTTCAAATTCGACGATCCAGCAATGGACTACGTGTCAAAGTCGATCGAAATGGGACGCCAAATGAAGCGTCCACGCTTTATCAAAAGCCACATTGCGTGGCCACTTTTGCCGCGCCAACTTCGGAATTTTGAGCGACGTCCACGCATCATCCACGTCTACCGCAACCCGAAGGACATCGCTGTCTCCTATTACCATCATAATCGGCTCTTTAGGGGCTACAGTGGCGATCCAGAGTTGTTCTACGAAGCTTTCCTACGAGAAATCAGTATGGCATTAATTCATTCTTTCTTTCTTACAAGTAATTCTTACTTTAATTTGCAGTCAATTGGTCCCCATGCATCGAAACGATCAACTCCTTCTGGGAACACCGCCACGAACCCAACGTCTTGCTCCTGAAATTTGAAGACATGAAAAAGGATATGAAGAGCGTAATTTTACAAGTCGGCAGGTTCCTCAACATTCAGATAGATGATGCGAAGATGGCGCAATTAATGCAGCGCCTCAGCTTCGAAAATATGCGCAAGAATGAAAGCAGCAATATGTCTGACCTTGTCAAGTACGTTAACGAGCAAAAATTCGGTTCGCAACAAAGTGGAACTTTCATACGCAAGGGTAAAGTTGGTGCACACTTGGAGGAGATGAGTGCCGAGACTGCAGAGAGAATTAATGCATGGATCAAGAGTAAAGCCGCCTCAGGGATTAACTTATTATCGTAGTTGCAACATTGTAATCGTTTATTGCTATTTATATGTAAGAATGAGAATGCAATTTGGTGATGTTTACTATGGAGCAATTTGCAGAATAAATAAGGCATGCAAGGAATGAGATAAGAAAATTCCATTGTGAGATAATTAAATCTCAATGTCTTAAACGTTCAAAACAGATAATATGAATGAAGGTTTTTTAGTTTGTCTTATTTTGGGAATTTCAAACTATAAATGTTACCTTGATGTAAAATTGCCGGACTTTTCAAACAAACAATACAAATAAGATAACTTAATTTATACATATAAATGGTAGTTCATAAACAATGAATCGTAGTTGATATTCAAAGTTAGTTGCAATGGCAAAGAACTACAAAGATCTGAGTAATGAACAAATTTCTGAGTTGTTTCAGAAAGCTATGCCTGAACGGCTGCAATATAAATGTTACAAACCAAAAGGTTTCCTGCTTACTGATCGTTTTAAAATAATAGAGAAACAAATAGAAAATCTTCCCATCTATGATGACGACATTTGGATCACAAGTTACCCAAAATCAGGTACAAATTACAAAACAACTTCTGATCAAGTTGCATCAATAATAAATTTTAAGGAACAACATGGCTATCGGAAATGGTCTGGTCAATCTGCAATGATCTCAACACACCGGAAGCGGAAACCCAATTGGATTCGCGAGTGCGCTTCATAGAGTACGCATCTCTCTACGATTTCGATGAATCTACAATGAGCTACATTCAGAATTCAGTACAGAACACAGAGGAAATGAAACGACCTCGCTTCTTCAAAACTCATCTGCCTTTCACCCTGCTACCAAGAGAAATGCGCACGTTTACAAAGCGTCCTCGCATCATTCATGTCGTGCGCAACCCGAAAGATATTGCAGTTTCGTACTTTCATCACTTCAAAATTTTTCGCGCGTTCTTTGGAGACGCTGAGTTATTTCACGAGGCGTTCGCGCGCGACCAATTATTGTGGTCTCCATATGTGGACAATGTTGATTCGTATTGGCAACGTGCTAACGAACCCAATATATTGTTGTTGAAATTCGAGGACATGAAAGCTGATATGCGACACGTCATTAAGAAGATAGGCGCGTTTCTGAATCTGGAAGTAAGTGAAGATAAGATGGCGCAATTGATGCAACGGCTTAGTTTCGAAAGCATGAAGAAGAACGAACAGAAGTACATGGTCGACGTGGTAAACTACATTAGCGACACATTTTTGGATGGCCAATCTCAGGGAACGTTCCTGCGTAAGGGCATGGTTGGTGGCTACAAGGAGGAACTGAATGAAGATGTGGCACGAAGAATTGATTGTTGGATTGACGAAGCTAGCAAACGAGGTTTGCAATTGTAACTTTTAAAGTTCCATATAAGCATCAAAAACTTAAAATTTTACATTATACTTGATTAAAAATGTATCTTTACCGTAAATTAGATACAGCCGAAAATTTTAGTCTATGATGATGATTGCGACAAAAATAACCACATAAATATTAAAAATTAAAATTATACTTGACTATAAATGTATCTTTAACTTGAATAGCATACACCCGATAAGGTCACTAACACTTAGTTACGCTAACTAAATGTTCCATTCTGCCACTAACAATATTACCATTAAACATCGAGTACCATGAGTGAAAATTACAAAAATCTGACAGACGAAGAAGTCGGCGAGCTCTTCATGAACTCAATACCCGAATGCGCACAGTACGAATGGTACAAAAAGGAAGGCTACACGCTCTTCAGACGCTTCGAAAAAATCGAGAAACAAATCCAAGATCTCAAGGTTTACGACGATGATATTTGGATCACCAGCTACCCGAAATCAGGTGCGCACCATTGCTTAATAAAATATATTTGAAGAATGTGCGCTGATGCTTAAAACTTCAGGAACAACATGGCTCACGGAAATGGTCTGGTCAATCTGCAACGATCTTAAATCCCAGGACGCCAACAAACTGATCGATTTACGTGTGCGATTCCTCGAGTACGAAATGCTTTTTTCTCCAGATAAGGTGATTGAATACGCTAAGAATGCGGTGGAAAACGTCGAGAAAATGCCACGACCACGTTTCATCAAATCCCACCTGCCATTTCCGCTATTACCCACCGAATTGAAGACGTTCGCAAAGCGTCCCCGTGTCATCTATGTAATGCGCAATCCAAAAGATGTGGCCGTTTCCTTTTTCCATTATTTCAAGTTGTTTCGGAATTTCTCTGGCAGCGCCGAATTATTCTTTGAAGCCTTCGTACGAAACATTGTCGTATTCGGCCCGTGCATGGACCATGTCTATTCCTATTGGCAACATAGGAATGAACCCAACGTTTTGTTTCTGAAATTTGAAGATATGAAATCTGATCTGCGTGGCGTTATCCAGAATATCGCCGCATTCCTGAATGTAGAGATCGATGATGAAAAAATGGCGGTACTATTGCAGCGCCTTAGCTTTGAGACAATGAAGAAAAATGAAGATATATACTTGGAGGACGTTGCAAAGTATATGAACAACACATATTTCGATGGGAAATGCAACGGGAAATTTCTGCGCAAGGGCGAGATTGGCTCACACAAGAAGGAGATGGACGCGGATTACGTGCGAAAATTTGATGAATTAATTGAAGAAGCCAAGAAAAGAGGCTTGGAATTCTAATTCCTAAACTTTGTGTAAAAATATAGTAGTATAACTAACATATTAGTTTCATTTGTCATAATTAAGATAAACATTTCAATAAATTCAGAACCAAATCGAAAACTTCTGTCCATGATGATAATGAACGAGTCATTGATGTAGTACCTGATGTACCTACCGCTTACGACATGAAATTATTGAAGCTTCGAAGAATTTAGTTACTATGTTGCTAAATTGCCCCAAATCCTCAACATATTAAAAATTTAAATTATACTTGATTACAAATGTACCCGATAAGGTAACTAGTACCCTAGATACGCTAACTAATGTTCCATTCTGCCGCTGACGATTGCCATTACACATCGAGTACCATGAGTAAAAACTACAACGATCTTACAGACGAAGAAGTCGGCGAGCTCTTCATGAACTCAATACCTGAATGCGCGCAGTTTAACTGGTATAAAACGAAAGGTTTCAGGATTATGAAACGCTTCGAAGAATTCGAAAAACAAATCCAAGATCTCAGCGTTTACGACGATGACGTTTGGATCACCAGCTACCCGAAATCAGGTATCCCCCTACTTAAAAAATATATTTGAGCAATTTGTGCTGATGCTTAAAACTTCAGGAACAACATGGCTGTCGGAAATGGTCTGGTCAATCTGCAACGACATCAAATCCCAAGACGCTGACAAAATGATCGATTTACGTGTGCGATTCCTCGAGTACGAATCGCTTTTTACTCCAGATAAGGTGATTAACTACGCAAAGAATGCGGTGGAAAACGTCGAGAAAATGCCTCGACCACGTTTCATCAAATCCCATCTGCCATTTTCGCTATTACCCACCGAATTGAACACGTTCGCAAAGCGTCCTCGTGTCATTCATGTGATGCGCAATCCAAAAGATGTGGCGGTTTCGTTTTTCCATCACTTCAAGTTGTTTCGGAAATTCTCTGGCAGCGCCGAATTATTCTTTGAAGCATTCATGCGAAACATTGCCGTATATGCTCCATACATGGACAATGTCTATTCCTATTGGCAGCATAGAAATGAACCCAACGTTTTGCTTCTGAAATTTGAAGATATGAAATCCGATATGCGAGGAGTTATCCAGAATATCGCCGCATTTCTCAATGTAGAGATCGATGATGAAAAAATGGCAAAACTAATGGAGCGCCTTAGCTTTGAGACAATGAAAAAGAACGAGGACAAATACTTGGACAACGTTGCAAAGTATATGAATAACACGTATTTCGATGGGAAATGCAACGGGAATTTTCTGCGCAAGGGCGAGATTGGCGCACACAAGAAGGAGATGAATGCGGATTACGTGCGAAAATTTGATGAATTGATTGAAGAGGCCAAGAAAAGAGGCTTGGAATTCTAATTCTTAAACTTTGTGTAAAAATATAGTAACATATTAGTTTCAATTGGTCATACTTATGCTAAACATTCCAATAAATTCAGGATGAAATTGAAAACTTCACAGTCCTAAAATACCTAATGTACCATTCACGCTTAGCATACAGAAACGTGAAAAGAAATTTAAAAAAAACACCTAAAGAATAGTTAGAAAATGATGATGTGCAACCAACACAACATACGTTATAATACTGGTTCCCTATGTGGCAATTGGTTTCAAAAATGATACAGATAATTAACTTGAACTACAAAGTTGTTTAAATATTTTTGTGACATGGAATCACAGCCTATTTACGAATAACGACTAGTATCTTAAACGTAAACAAAATACTCCAGATAAGGTAGATTCTCTAAATGGTAATTAAAATTGTCTCATTCTGTCACTAACTTTTACCAATCCACGTCGAGCACAATGAGTAAAAACTACAAAGAATTAAGCGATGAAGAAGTGCGCGAACTCTTCATGAACTCCATGCCCGAGAGCCTGAGATTCAAATGGTATAAAACCAAAGGTTTCCTGCTTTGTGATGGCTTCGAAGCCATCGAGAAACAAATCCAAGAGCTCACCGTCTTCGACGATGATGTGTGGATCACCAGCTACCCAAAATCAGGTATGCGACTACATTCAAAGAATAAAAAATTACTCACGTGATGGTTCAAAATCCAGGAACAACTTGGCTCTCGGAAATGGTTTGGTCAATCTGCAACGACCTCAAGTCACCCGACGCCGACAAACTCCTGGATTTACGGGTGCGCTTCATGGAGTACGGAGCCCTCTTCCAATTCGACGAGCCGGTGATGAGCTATATCAAGAATTCCGTACAGACTGTAGAGGAAACACCTCGGCCACGTTTCATAAAATCTCACCTGCCATTTCCGCTTTTGCCCAGGGAATTGCACACATTCGCGAAGCGTCCTCGTATCATTCACATTGTACGCAATCCAAAAGATATCGCCGTGTCGTATTTTCATCATTACAAGATACTTCGGGGATTTTCCGGCGATGCTGAACTATTCTTTGAAGCCTTCGTCCGAAACATTGCCATGTTCACTCCATACATGGATAATGTCTATTCCTATTGGCAGCATAGGAACGAATCCAACGTCTTGCTCCTAAAATTTGAAGACATGAAATCAGATATGCGTGGTGTTATACAGAAAATTGCCGCATTCCTCAACGTGGAAGTCAACGACGAGAAAATGGAGGAACTAATGCATCGACTTAGCTTCAACACGATGAAGAAGAATGAGAGCAAATACATGGATGAAATTGCGGGGTATATTAGCAACACGTATTTGGACGGTAAAACAAATGGAAAGTTTCTGCGCAAGGGTGTGATTGGCGCACACAAAGAGGAGATGAACGCTGATTTTGTCCGAAGATTCGATGAATGGATTGATGAAGGTAGAAAGAGAGGCTTGGAATTTTAATTTTAGATTTTTCGAATAAAAATTAAAATCTAGTATTAGATACGAAACTGGGTTTGTTAGAATTATGATAAGAAGATGTGAACGAAATAATCTGTTAAAACTGTAAACAATAGTAAAATAGATAACATTCTAAAGACAATATAAAACACAATTCATGCTCATATTGTGTAAATAATTCATTTGATCACTGTATCTTGTTACAAACAGTTCAACAATTATGGAAAACAAGCTGCAGCTGGATTTGGGCAAATTAGATGAAGATCGCCAAAAATTGTTTACTGGTGAAAAATATCGTACAGGATATAAAGTCTTCAGGGGCTATACTCTCCCAGAAAGTTTTGAACTTATTCAGGACGAAATCGAAAACTTCGAAGTCTATGATGATGACATTTGGGTGACTTCATTTCCAAAGTGTGGTAATTATCTAAGAAACTTACTTTTCTACTTTGTTGTAATAATTTCCTGGCAGGAACAACATGGAGTCAGGAAATGATCTGGTGTATCCTACACGATATGGATATGGAAACAGCTAAGAAGGATATCGATTTGCGCATGCCTTTCATTGAGTATGTAAGAGAAAATATAAAACTGATAATTAAGTTGTAAACATTTCAGGTATTGCTGTGTGTTTTATCCACCATTAAATGGTGTATTGGATCCGGAATTTTTACATAAATCTGTGGAATTTGCAAAAAACTTGAAACGACCTCGCATTATCAAAAGCCATCTGCCCTTTGAATTGTTGCCAAAGCAGATTCGAACATTCGAGAAGAAACCCAAGGTACAAATTTATGATCATGTTTGTAATTTAATTACTAACTCTTTTTTTACAGATAATTCACGTTTATCGAAATGTTAAAGACACTTGCGTATCGTATTATCATCATTCGAGATTGCTTGAAGGTTACACTGGAGATTTTGACCCCTTTTGGAAGTTGTTCCTCGCGGGGAAATGTAAGCATAAAAATTCCAATAAGGTCTGATGAGATAATTCAAAATTTGAAACAACTGATTTTCAGTGACTTGGACACCAATGATTGATAATATTTTGGGATACTGGCAGCATCGCAAATCCCCTAATGTTTTATTATTGCGCTTTGAAGATATGAAACGAGATTTGCGCAGTGTAATCCTGACTGTTTGCAAATTCATGGGGAAATCATACAGTGACACTCAAATTGATGAATTGACCAAGCATCTTTCCTTTGACGCCATGCAAAAGAACAATTATGTTCAAAAGAATCTACTTTTGGACTACTGCAAAAATGTTGGATGTTGCGTTGCACAAGATGGAAAGTTTATTCGCTCTGGAAAGGCTGGAGGTCACAAAAGTTTGATGACTCCTGAAGTTGAGAAGATTTTCGACGAATACTTAAGTGATAAGCTCAAAGATTCCGATCTTTCGTTTGCTTAATGCTTTGAAATACAGCTTATTCGCATATTTTATCTGAGTCAACAACTAACCCAGAAAAAATAAATCATACGATTCCTACAGAACACAATGGTGTAAATAACCCTAGATCAAATATTCCATTGTTCTTGTACACAGATAACCGTCCCAATGAAAAGATAAATTTGAAAACCAGCTCGCAAAATATTTTATAATTAAATTGGAGTTCAACATGGAAGACCTCAGACTCAACGAGCAAAAGTTGGACGAAGAACGTGATAAATATTATACAAATCCAGTTTTTCGAACAGGCTACAAGGTATTCAAAGGATTCACTCTTCCTGAATGCTTCCAAGAATTCCAACAAGAAATCGAAGATTTCGAAGTATTCGATGATGATATCTGGATAACTACTTTTCCAAAATGCGGTGAGTTTCTACGAATTCTCAAAGAAAATGATTTGAAAAGTTGGCTTCCAGGGACAACTTGGACTCAGGAGATGGTCTGGTGCATCTCACGAGATATGGACCTGGAGTCGGCCAAGGAAGACCTCGACTTGCGAATGTCCTTCCTCGAGTTCTGCTGTACGTGCCACCCACGTGATCCTCGTTTTAAGGAATACGATCCGGGGTACATGCACGAGTCGATTGAACGTGCCCGAAATTCAAAACGACCTCGTATCATCAAGACGCATCTACCTTTTGATTTGCTTCCGAAGCAGATCCAAACGTTTGAGAGGCAACCCAAAGTATATCGTTGCTTAAGACAATAGATAAGTACTCACTGTGTTATCCTCGCAGATTATCCATGTTTATCGCAACATAAAGGACGTGTGCATCTCGTTTTACCATCATGCGCGTCTGATCGATGGTTATCGTGGGGATTTCGAATTGTTCTGGAAGCTCTTCATCACTGGAAAACGTAATTTGAAATACTTTTCTATGTTAGCATATAAATTTTACCTTCTGCTTCTTGGATTTAGTGCTGTGGACGCCAATGATCGATAATATCTTGTCCTATTGGCAACATCATTCAAAACCCAACTACCTCTTCTTGCGTTTCGAAGATATGAAGCGAGATTTGCGCAGTGTCATCTTGGATGTTTGCAAATTTTTGGGCAAGTCCTTCAAGCCGGAACAAATGGACCAACTGGTCGCTCATCTTTCGTTCGATGCGATGCAGAAGAACGTCTTCGTGCAGAAGCCTGGAACCGTGAAGTACTGTGAGATGATTGGTGCTCGTATCAGCGACAAAGGACAGTTCATCCGGCAGGGTAAGGCTGGCGAGCACAAAACTGAGATGCGACCTGAAGTGATAAAAATATTTGATGAATATGTTGCTGAGAAACTTAAAAATTCAGACTTCAAGTTCAATTAAGTGAATGCATATTTCCCTAATTCCAATTCCAATTGTAATTATAGAATCTGTTATTCAAGCACTTGATAACAAATAAAGTTTGAAGTTATTATTCAATGACTTAATTCTTAAATCCACTGATAAAAACGTACTTGATAGATAAAGTTGTGTTTTCAGGCTATATAAAACGCTTAATATTGAAATGTGACATTATATTGTTGCAAAATGGATAAACTAAACTTAAATTTGGAAATCTTAGACGAAGAGCGTCAGAAATTTCATACAAACGTGAATTTCCGAAAGGGCTACAAGTTGTTTAAAGGATACACACTTCCAGAAAGCTTCCAAAACTTCCAGAAGGAAATCGAAGACTTTGAAGTCTTCGACGATGATATTTGGATAACAACGTTCCCCAAATGTGGTGAGTTGAAAGGTCAAAATAATGTCGGACATGTTCAATTGATGTGTGGCAGGAACAACATGGAGCCAGGAAATGATTTGGTGCATCACGCACGACATGGACATGGAATCGGCCAAGCAAGGCGTCGGCGTTCGAATGCCATTCATTGAATTTTGCTGTGCGTATTGGCCACTCGACGACAAATTCAAGCAATACGCCCCCGAATATTTGACCAAGTCAATTGAATACGCCCGAAAGGCGAAGCGTCCAAGGATAATCAAGACTCATCTGCCGTTCGACTTACTTCCAAAACAGATTCAAACGTTCGAAAAACAACCCACAGTACGCCCCCTTAGCACCAGTACTAAAAATAGTGGCTGAATGTTTGCTTTCAGATTATTCATGTTTACCGAAACATAAAGGACGTGTGCGTTTCATACTATCATCATTCACGCCTGCTCGAAGGTTACCGTGGAGACTTCGACCTGTTTTGGAAGCTGTTCCTCACAGGAAAACGTAATGTTGACCATAATGGATGCAATGAATTAATTCTATACCTTATGTTTCTGTAGTATCTTGGACGCCGATGATTGAATGCATCTTGTCCTACTGGCAACATCGTGCAAGGCCGAACTTCCTCTTCCTTCGCTTCGAAGACATGAAGAAGGATTTGCGGGGTGTCGTCTTGAACGTCTGCAAATTCTTCAACAAAACATTCAGTGACGAGCAAATTGATACATTAGTAACTCACCTATCATTCGATTCGATGCAAAAGAACGAGTACATCTTTGGAGATTCATCGACAACATTTCACGAAGTAATTGGTGCCATGATCGACGCAAATGGTCAATTTTTCCGTGAGGGAAAAACTGGAGGCTACAAAAGTATTATGAGCGATGAAGTATCTGAAATATTTGATGCTTATGTTGCTGAGAAACTGAAAAGTTCTGATCTAACCTTCAATTAACGGCCAAACTAATTGTGTATGATTGGTTGCCTACGATGCTTCCAAGTACAAAATCTAACTACGCAACAATTGTTAATTGTTTGATATTTCCATTATCCTCTCTGCATGTGTGCGGCGCAATGTGCGAGTGCACACGCCGTAATAATTAGACTTATGAAACACTAATATCTTGTTTTCTAAATGTGTGAATGTAAACAGTAATAAAATCGTCCATTGCGATCACCATTCAAGGCTGTGTGTGGTGTCTCGGGCGCGCATAAATACGAAACGCACGCACAACATCGGGCCGCAAAATATCAAATTAAACGGTGAACTTAGATAAGGTTCGGCGCGCGTTCCTCAAGCACAACGCCGACGTCTATGACGAGGAGGATCATGTTTTGTTGCGGGTCGCGTTTGCACTGCGTCGACGGTGTTCTCTGATATTGGTGCTGATGGGTGTTCGATGCCAACGGGCAGAAACGGAAGAACCCCGATCATGAAGTAAACACACATGAATGCACATCGCCGAAGCTATCTCGCGCCGTGCCGCGTGCGTTGTGCTGCAAATCTCCCCAACGGATTCGATTTGTTATTGCGTCGTTGCTGATGCAGTTTTGTTCGCGGTTTGCTGTGATCACGGTGCAGTGTGTAAATATGGACCAACGATCTTATGCGCTGCTCAGCGAAACCACTCTGGACCTATTGCAGAACAACTATTACGCGCACAACTATCGAAGTCCAAGTCGCGACTTTGCCGGTTGCACGCTACCGCGGAGTTTCGCCGATTTTCAGCAGGAAATCGACGAACTCGAAGTCTACGACGACGACGTCTGGATCACCAGTTTCCCGAAGACAGGTGCGAGCGTTTTGCGAACGAACGCCATCTCTAGATTGTGACACTCGTTGTACCCTTGCATTTATGATGCAATTTTTCAAATTTGCAATTTGGATTGTGAGAAATCTTAATTGCAAACCAAATCAACATTATGAATTTGCAAATATTTCATGGCATTATCAGATGTCATTCCGCCAAATTTGAATTTGAATTCAATTCTAAAAATGCATTTTTGGTTCAAGGAAGTACATGGACCAGTGAGATCGCCTGGTGCATAGCCAACAACTTCAATTACGATGGCATTGATGAACCTTTGCCCTATCGGGTCCCCTATTTAGAGTGAGCATTTTTACGATTACTAATCAACAACACAAGCAGTCGTCATTTCAATGACAATCACACGTTCAAAACAGAAAAAACAAACAATTTTGCTTCAAAATTGTTCTAATGTAAATTTAATGATTACCTATGTAGGTATTGTACTGTCTTTGACTTCCGGAGACACGTGCGTGACGTCAACGAATTAGCAACAAATCCCATTTGCAACTCGATCAACTTGGTGCGGAACGCAAAACGGCCGAGATTCATCAAGACACATTTGCCATGGGACAGATTACCGCGGCAGATACGAACGCTGCAACGCAAGCCGAAAGTATAAAAATGCACCCAGCTTGTTTGTTCCTGTCCGATTAAGATAATGAAATCGTATATAATTACAGATAATTCACGTCGCGCGTAACCCGAAAGACTGCTGCGTCTCGTACTTCCATCATTCATCGTTGGTCGAAGGCTACCAGGGCGACTTCGAAACGTTCTGGCAGCTCTTCATCACCAACAAACGTAATTATGCTTAAACAGCAACGATTAGTGACTTTCACCGATGACATCTTGTGTTTTAGTTAATTACACGCCATATTGGCAGAACGTACTAAGCTATTGGTCGAAGCGGAACGCGCCTAACATGTTCTACATCACCTACGAGGAGATGAAGAAGGACCTGGGGCAGAGTCTGCGACGTTTCGCTGCGTTCTTCGAAAAGACACTTACCGACGTTGAGCTGGAGAAGCTGGTGCAGCATCTCGGCTACGACAAGGTCCGCAAGGTCAACGAGGAGCACTTCGAATCTGTGACGAGCTTCCTCAAGCAGTTCGATCTCTGCAAGAACGAGAAGGGCCATTTCACACGGGCTGGCATCGTCGGCAACTACAAGGCTCAGATGTGCGCTGATGTCATTGATATTTTCGACCGTTGGACAAAGACGTTCGGGTGTGACGACTTCCTGCAGGATGCTAGCAACAATGAGTTCTTTTTTAGAAAATAATTTTAGTGTATCTTAGCTCGTAATACTTACTTATTGTTAGATGCAAGACATTTCGAATAAACTTATTTTTGACATGAATCCTTGAGATCACAAGATGGCGGAATCCGGAAATGCATTGACACTTTCGCAGGACTATAGAAATATAAAATTCTTTTAATAAGTTAATTTTACCTTAATTGGACTACTTACATGATAAGATGGCGGAAGCAGGAAATAGACCCAAACAATGACTGTCCTCCAATTAGATTATGTCATCGTATCTTTTTAATTCGTAAACTATGGAAACTTCCCACCAATACGTTAGTATTGTTTCTACGTCCGCGAAACTTTCGCACAAGAAACGCTCAACTGGGAGATTTGCGTTTTCCCCACTAACATCTCAGATTTTCTTTATATTTCCGGTAAATGACCGCGCTCTCCGCAGATTCGCTACGACCTGCGGTCCGTTTTCAGTTATTTTCCGCTCTTAAAACAATGTTTGAAAAATCATGAGTGAAATTCGAAGAAGTTTACTAAAGGGCCCACACGCCCAGATGCTGGATGATGCGTTCGGGTACAAAAATAGTTTCTGGGAGTACAAACCAGGCCGATTGTTGCTTCCCGAAAACTTCCAATCCATGGCAAAAGAGATCCTGGAGGCGGATATACGTGAAGATGATGTCTGGGTGATCAGCTATCCCAAAACCGGTGAGTAGCAATATTCATTACTGCAGTAAATGTTGAATGTTGTGTCAAAAAATGAAAGTCACGCTTCTAATACATTACTTATCAACCAAAACAATATACCAAGCGTTCCACATTGAATATCGCAAGTTTAGTGTCGAGTTTTTATGACTCTTTCAACATACCTGATAACGTTGCAGCAACTCTACTGATATGCATATAGGCAATACGACTTTGTTGCATTAGCGTGCTGGTGTTTATAACCCAGTAAACTTTAATTGAAATGAACGTTTGACCAGCCGCAAAGTGTACACGGTAATTTTGAACTTTACGGCTAACGAGGAAAGTCGCCGCATTTAACGCACGCCGAGCAATTCCACTTTCTATAGATATGCACATCTGCACGCCACGCACTTGCACTTAGCCACTTCAAAGTGTCGCCAACTCTCCTTTTACGCGGCTTGACTTGATAAAAAATTCGCATAATGTGCAAAGAATCGAAAGCATAGAACAAATACTAAGAGAAGTGTAAACGCCATGTAAATGGATGGAAACGAAGCCCTCAGGCGACTTTCTGCTGTACTAAAAGTTACTTCGGCTGCCATTGGCGGCGCTAGTG
>JARJDZ010004381.1:0-10406 GCA_030264555.1 Aleochara sp. GC000083 | reverse complement strand
TGTTGTCTACAACATATCCAAATTTGAATTCAAAAAATTCAGCCGTTTTGACGATACGACTGAAATCATTTTCGCTATTTTTACCTGTTTATTGCTAATTTTAGTTAAACTATTAGGACAAAAATTTTTTGAATATTTTTTGGATACTCCTTTTTTGTCCATAGATCGTCTGCATACTATAAAAAAAATTATTAATTTAATTTCAAATCGCGAAAAACAACTACCATATGCCCTTAGAAAATTTAGATATGATCCAAATCAAGGAACTGTACAATTCAAGGAAACCTTTTATAAATGGTTTCGGGTACGTTTCTATATTCATTTTAATTATTGATTAGTTGTGTGGAAACTGAATGATTTTTTGCTCCATAGTTTCAAATATGCAACATGAAGAAGCAATGGTCTGTCTTCGTACATTTCCTCTGATGATGAAAGATTGACATGGTTTGAGGCAGTGATTCCCAGCCGAATTCCCGCGCATTCGGGAGCGGCAGCGATAGATTTTTTAGAATGGTAGGATACCATCCACATCATAGCATTTTGCCTCGTGTACATTGGAGACAAGTAGATGACATATCTCATCTATGTAGGTGTACAGGAACGGTTAGATGAGACATAGTTATCTTCACAGGGTCTCAACGAGTCTGTCTCAAGGAACACTCTTCGCTAGCTATTGAACATGTTCAACAGTTCTTTCGATTTCGACCCCAACCTCAGGTAAAGACCATCGATTAACAGCACAAATACCTCGAAATTCACGCGCGAACTACAAGTTTTGACGAGTCTATCTCGAATGCAGAAATCCGCCCAGTCTCTGGGCACCATTCACGAGACTTAAAGCTCAAGCATTGGCTACATTGGTACACGCTATATTTAGATATTTTTTCGGGGATGTTACCTACCGATCTCTAGCGTACACTGCGTGCATCTGATATGGGATAGGTGTGAATTGGTGGGGAGAATCAGTTCAATTACACCGCATGAGATCGGCAGCGATTTCTTCAGCAGCAAAAGTCGCACGACAGCCAGACGCGGTACGAATAGTTGTTGATTATGATTGTCATCGCACTAAAAATGTATTCATCACGACGCTATAATTGTTGCGGAATCGAGTACTCCACCTACCACTAAACCAACTAGATATGCCGTTGCAGCCCCTAGCCACAAAATAGGTATTAATATCATGCGCCAAATTGTTCTCAACCTTTGTACGTACCAGTCGTTCGTCATTGCAGTAAGAATAAATGTGTACTAACTTGCCTTTTTGAATATCATCCTGGCCAATTTCCGTAGATATTATAATTTAATTACTATTTTTATTTTTATTCTTTTCGTCTTAAAACGACAGGATTTACTAAAAGGCAACGAACCTATAATTTCAATGCAAACCTTTCCAGGATGGCGAATTGTTAAAAGAAGCATTTCTAACTGGTGCTGATTATTTGATGAGTTTTCTAACAAACGTGAGATAATAAGGAATACAAGACTTGCACTTGTCAAATAACTCGATTACCAGAAGGAAACGCGATTTCAGCAGATTTGCAAAGTCAATTAAACACCGACTTGGAAATTCGTGACTTCTTACAATTTGGCGAGCCAACAAAAATCTCAGACACAGCACAGTTAGCGATTACGATAAGAATGGTCTTTAGTAATTTCAGAGTAAATGCGGATCTGTTGAATTTATTACCACTGAAAGGATATACAAGAAGTGAGGATATTTACAATGCATTCAAATCATACGCCAAGTCGATAAACATGCCTTTCAAGCTATCAGCCATAACCACCGACGGGGCACCCGTAATGGTTGGTAAAAATAAAGGATTTATCAGTTTATGTAAAAATGATGCATCATTTCCAAACTTTATGACCTATCACTGTATTATACAACGGGAAACTTTATGTGGCAAAATACAGTCTTATGTGATGAAAATTGTTACAAAAACTATTAACTCTATTCGAGCAGCTGTATATTGAAGTCCGTTAGCTCAGCAAAGTTGGCTTGCTCGGGGTTTATATAGTTAATAGAAAATTAAAGCATTTCTAGCTGATAAAAAAGAAAATTTTGACTTTTGCTGGCTTGTGGATTGCTAATTGATTAGAAGAACGCTGATTTTGGTGATGGGTCGCTGGAAGGGGCCTTTGGCGGTACGGATCGTGACAACTCGCGCAATTCCATCTTGACCTGGATGGATTTCTGTGATGAGGCCAAGAATCCAATTGCAGGGCTTAGATTCGCTGTCCATGAGGACCATGGTATCCTCTTGAAGTTCGGTGGGTTTAGTGGGCGGAGTCCACTTACGCCGCTGAGTTGTCTTGTTCAAATAGCCCTTCGACCTGGGCTGCCAGAAACCATTGATCATGTTTTCGATTTTCTGAAACTTTCTAAGTGCGTCATGGCAATTATCTGGGATCGATTCCGTAATAGATGTCAATTTTCGACCAATGAAAAAGGGAGCTGGGGTAAGAGGGGTCAAATCGTGTGCATTGGTTGAGAGGTCAGATGGGACCTGCATTCAATTTGGCTTCAATTTGCATAAGTAGATTATAAAAATATTCAAAGGTCAAAATAATCTCCCACGCCACACGCTGCAGATGAAACTCAAAACTATTTACTCTAGCCTTTCACGAGCCGCCAAAATGGGTTGCTCGGGGAGGAATAAAGCGCCAGTCGATTTGCTCTAAGGAAGCATCCGACATAACGGCAGTCGAGTTGTTGCGAAGATAAATCACGAGCTCGCGTAATTTCGATCTTATCGTCGAAGAGCTGAGATGAACGCGTCAGTTCCTGGCGTGGTCACCAGCTCAAGATGAATAGCCTTGGTAGCCATACAGACGAACACTGCTGCATAAGGCTTGGTATTGCTCGCAGAAGTAAGTTTGATGGAAAACTAGCATAGTCAATTCCGCATTTTTCAAATGGGAATGTCTGAACCACCCGTTCGCAAGTAAAATCACCCATCTTGGCAAGAGGTGCTGTCGGGTTCGCCATGGCGCAGAGTATGCATTGATGTACCGCAGGTCGTCCCACACTTCGAGCAGCATGTACCCAACACATGTCACGAATTGAATTCATGTGAGCGAGGGGCGCGGTGGTAAAGGGTGCGTTTTTCGAAAAAAATATCGGATGCCGCTGACAATAAGGTACATCTGCGTTTTTAGTCGTCCTCCTACGCGAATGATGGAGAAATGAAGATAAGCTTAAAAGACGGGAAGTCGGAGCGATTGGCTTATGCGCTCGCAAAGCGCTTGACAAGCTGAAGTTTTTACGAATTTGTTTCGTGAAGGATAGTGATACCTCTTGATTGCGCTACGTGAATTCCTCATGAAGCGCATTATGTAAGCCACGATTCGACGCAGTTTGGGTAAGTTAGAATACTGCTCAACGCAAATTAAGGGTTCCGGGTACTGGATGTAAGCGTGGTCGAGTTAGGCCGGGAATGGATGTCGGGCTAGAAACATCTTGTGCGGATCATGTAGGGAGCCAAGCCGGGAGAGCCAAGCAGGGCCATGCCACCAAAGAATGCAAGAAATAAGATCGTTAGATGAAGTTCCACGCGAAATTAGATCCGCTGGATTTACCTTTGTCGGCACGTGCAGCCATTGAACGTTACAAGTGAGGTCTTGTACCTGATTGACCCTGTTGGCGACGAATGTGATTAAATTTTTAGGACATTGCTTGAGCCAGCAAAGAACAATAGTGGAGTCGATGCGCATGTCAAGGGCAAGCACGGTTGTCGAGTACAGGTTCGATAATAATACGGTTGCACATAATTCTAACCGGGGTACTGTTACACGATTTAGAGGGGCGACAAAGGTCGCCAAGTCAAAGGACTTGGCGCATAATAGACGCATGCAGGTACCCGATGTGCCAATGCATCGTGCATATAGACACGCTCCGTATGCGCGCTCAGAAGCATCGCAAAAACAGTGATTTTCAAATGACAAGAACGTATGGCTGCACATGCAATGTCGAGCTATTTTCAATTGGGATAGGTGCAAAATCTCGTGCCGATAGCTCAAGCATTTGTTGGCTGAGTCGTTTGGGAGAGCTTCATCCCAGTCCAATTTGATTTGCCACAATTTTTGCATCTATATTTTGGCGACAACTATAACCGGCGCGAAAAGACACAAGGAGTCGAAAATCTGAGCGATATCAGATAGTATTTTCCGTTTTGTGAGCTCTCGTGAGGTCTCGGATGGTTTGTTCCGGAATGTAAAAAAGTCAGCGTTAGGCGACCAAAGCAATCATAGCGTTTTGGTTAGATCCTTGGTGCCGAATTCATGTAATTTTTCGTTGGAAGACTGATGCCCGGTTTTACAAACGTTCCTTAATTCATTGATTAATTAGCAGCACTTAAATTTGATGTTCGTTAAATATTCGGCCAATAGGAGTTAAGGAATTGAATTTAATCAACGTTTGTGAAACACAATTGTCACGTCATGGATTAACTACTTTAATGATCATTAAAATTTAAGGAACGTTTGTGAAACCAAGTATGAAGCTGATTGATAACAGCTTCACTCCATTTTCATGTTTCTTAGGTTGCATATTCAAACATATTAATTCCTTTGATTCTTCTTTTTTCTTATGTGTACTTTCAATTACTGTATTCTGATATTGCTTCAAATAAATCAAATTTTTGAAATATTACAATATATATAAAAATAAATAATACAATATTACAATAAATATTACATTTCGCTATTTAACGACAAGTTCAAACTTGCGGGGGTCGGATATCGTTAATTGCAAATAACATCCCTGCCATTTTTGCAACTCATAAATATATTCTCAATCAAGGATCTTCATTGCTTAGCCAAGTGTGAAGCAAATAATCTCACGTGAGCCAAGTGCGATATCGTAGTGCGAATTACGGTGTGAATTACGAAGTGTACAGTAAATAAAGTAGTGATTTATCGGGTTTTGTGAAAAGTGGTGTTTTCACGTTTATTTTTAATTACTTGAATTTTATTTTTATTTTATTTTTTCTTTTCATTCTTAATTTTGCTCAATTTTGCTTCCCATTTATTTTCAATTGGTTTATATTTGCTTTAATTTAGCTTTTTTGCTGCTAATTTGAAAATTATTTGTACCAGATTTACTTGTTTCATTATATTTTTGTCTGCTAACATATTTATTTTTTCAGAAAAAATGTTGAAAAACAACGGAGATTCATCATCCTTCAACCTCGACATCGAGGATGTTCAAGCGTTGTCTGCGAATGCGTCGAACATTCTGGACCTGTCCGTTTTCGACAGATCTTCAACCGCAACGGGAAGTGGCAAACTGGAGTCCGAGGTGGAGCACTACTATAAATGGACGCCCATCATCAGCACTCCGAAACAGGACCGGAAGAAGAAAGAAATGCACATTCCTGGAGGAGGAACAAAATGTGTTCGAAGGTGTGCTGGACCCGATGGAAGAGCAACAAGGATTGGAGATCCAACAACAACAACCAAAGCAACTACAGCAACAACTGCAATAAGAATTAGAACAAATGCTACAACAACAAGAACAACGAACAGAAGAACTGCTACGACAACAGCTAAAACACCAAACGGAACAACTGCAACGTCAACTTCAAGAACAACAATACATCCAAAACCATCTTCCGGATAGAATCCAATTCCTACCTGTTACCCTTCAACTCGAACCGGAACCCATGAAAATCATACCCGAAATCTCCACCAACCCTTTCAACGATCCCAACTATACACCCCCCCCCCTCATCTACTCATCATCTGGAGAAAACCATCTTCGGATGGTCCACGTTCCAAAAGCCCATGTTCGTCCTCCACCTAAACCCACCAGACAACAGACGCAGTTTAAGGACGAGCAAATCTCCGCGCTCGAACAATGGTTCATCACTACCAAAGGGAAGTACATCAACCCCGAGGTGTGTACCATTCTGGCAACGGAACTTCGCCTCACGGAGAGAAACGTGAGGCATTGGTTCATGAACCACCGAGCGAAGGAGAAGAAGGCGGCGAAGAAACGTTAAATCTTCGACACTAAAATGTACTAATCCTTTCTTTTTTTTCTGTTTCAGCTCCCGTAAACATGCACTTGGAGACGAATGTATGTTTACATTCTATGGGTCTTCGATGGATCCCAATGGGTATACGACGATTAGACTCATTTGAGGTTTGCAGGATTTGGGCATCATTTTCGTTGGTTTCCGGATTGTGTGTGTGTGTGTTTATTCGGTTTCCGAATCCAACAATAAATTGCCCGTACGAATGTTCACTTCGCTTGCGAAGTTATAGAATCCCTGGTCATTCCCGAAATGAATGCCAATTCAGTGGTTGTAGGATCTGCAAAGGCAGGTACAACACCGTTTTGCACTTCTCAACCAATCCAGATCAGCCTTCGGTTCTGATTCAATAAGACAGTACGCACACCCGCAATAACTCGAACACGATTAATCTATTAGTAAATTCCGCGAATAGTAACTATGTGTTATTATCTACGACTACATCTACGACTCAACTAACAGCATTCATCTCGTGTGCGCATTTCTCGACTGCGTCTCGAATTCTAGTTTTATCATCTTCGTCTTCGTCAGAGGAATGTGCTCCCAAAGAAATCCCAGCCCATGAACAAGTGCTCTGTGAGAAACATTTTCTGAAAGCTTTTCGTCGCCATCCATCTGGTCGTTTCATTGTAACTATTCCTCTTAAAGGAGACTTAAACACTTTCGGGGAATCCTGTCAGTCGACCATGAGACGCCTTTTTCGATAGAAAAGCGTCTTTCCTATTATGTTCAATTGCGTATGCAGTATCACGCATTCATGTGCGAATATTTGACATTTGGATAAATGTCAGAGGCTGTTGAGCAAACCAAGCACTCGACCGCATCATGCTGAAATTAACTCACCAAGCAAAAGCACAAAACTGCGTTTTGTATTTGATGGATCTGCAATAACTTGGTCCCGTAATTCAAGAGAACTTATATTCCTTACTTATTCGTTTTCGCACATTCGCAATCGCCATAACAAGCCATATTAAGCGCCAGGTCTTGAGAGAACCAAATCATCATGATTAGGCGCGTATTCTCTGGCGCGCTTACGGAGCATGACTTTACGAACGACGCGCGGGCACTTCCGACTCAAAAACATTTGTTGTGCGCAATCTCAAATACGTCACAATTCTGCGTCTGGAATTGTGAGCTATTATATTAATTTCAAATTTTTTCGCAACAACCCGCGCTCTTGACATAGATATCGAATCTTGTTTCTGTAGGACTGATTCAGTAATCATTTTTTGTGGTTGCAACAGTGCCCGTGAAATTGAGTGACATTTGTTGCAAATCAACTGACTCAGCTACAGAATTTTACCCGTAATGTACAGTGGTTTCATCTTGCAATTAAGCACAATTCGACGGATTTAATTTTATGCGGCGTCCTTTGCGCCTTTTGGTGGCCCTTGGTCCTATCACGCCAAAGGACCAAGTGGCCTAAAGAAGCAACAGTGTCATCCTCCTCGATTCCCGAGTTACGTCCGTTGTCCTCTACCATAGTTCTACCTATTGCTAAATTTTCGGGTCTTCCTAAGTAGCGCCGCGTAGTTTCTTACGTAATACGCTTCCTTTAGGAATCTCACCGCGAATGAGATCCAAACAGCCAAGGTTAAGGTATAAACAAGGCAACTCAGGCTCACTTCTTTCAGCTCGCCTGTATAATAATATATGTATAACAGTTAACAAAAAATGAGAAATATAACGCGTAGCGCCCAAACGCAGTCTTACGCCGCTGGCTTTGTTTGTCTGGCCACTACGGCGATACATTTAGAACTGGACACCGCCTTAATAACCGATTCATGTATTGCCACTCTTCGTCGTCTCGTTATTGGAAGGGTAGCTCTACTAGAAAAAAAGTTACAGCGATTTTTAAAAATTATGAAAGAAAAAAATTGTCTCAGATTGAGATCGAAATGGCTTAGAATGATAGTTTTCATCATTAGGAACTCAATCCACATTTTATTGGAATCGTCGCTCTATTAGAAGGAAAGCTATACTGATATACTCATTTTTCAAAATTTTCAAAGAAAAACATTGCCTCAGATTAAGGTCGAAATGGCCTAGAAAGATAGTTTTCATCACGAGGAACGCAATCAACATTTTATTGGAATCGTAGTTCAACTAGAAAATACGTTATAGCGATTTAGAAGTCATTTTTAAAAATTATCAAAGAAAAAAATTGCCTCAGATTGAGGTCGAAATGGCGTAGAAAGATAGTTTTCATCACGAGGAACTCAATCCACATTTTATTGAACTCGTATCTCTACTAGAAGAGGTACAGCGATTTAAATGTCATTTTTAAAAATTAACAAAGAAAAAAATTATCTCAGATTGAAGTCGAAATGGTTGCCAAAATGGGGCGCACGTTGCGGAATGAAGTGCCATTGAATTTGCTCAGCTGCAGCTCTGAATACACGCCAACAAAATTTGTACCGTTGTCAGAAAATATACGAGCGGGCAAACGAAACGATGGAAAGTGGTAATACATGGGAACCTGGGGTTCGCAGCTTCAATAATTCATAATAGGGGCTGACTTCTTGGACCATTATGGCTTGGCGGTCGACGTTCGCAATAGGAGGTTGATGGACAGCGTGACATCCCTCAAGGCGAGAGGCGTTCTAAGATCGTGTTGCGAAGTTTCGGTTTCGAAGACTGTGGTAGGCAAGTCCGACTTTCACGTCTTGCTAGCGCGGTACCCGAGCATAACAAAGCCTGACGGCAGGCTTGCGGCTGTCCCCCACAACACGAAACACCACATCATTACGACCCCAGGGCCGCCTGTCGCACAGAAGCCAAGACGTCTTGCCCCTGACCGTCTCAAGGCAGCGAAGAAGGAGTTCGACGCGATGTTACGTCGATTTTCAGCAATCTTGACCTGTTGCGCGTATACAACCAGATTCCGGTAGCCGAGGAAGACATCCCGAAAACGGCTATTACGACGCCGTTCGGGTTGTTTGAGTTTCCCTTCATGACGGTCGGCCTGAGGAATGCGGCACAGACTTTCCAACGGTTCATCGACGAGGTGGTGCATGGTCTAGACTTCTGCTACGCATACATCGACGATATTTTGGTAGCGTCAGCTTCGGAGGAAGAGCATCACCGGCACTTAGAGACGTTGTTCAAGCGGCTGCAGCAGTATGGAATGGTGGTAAATCCTGCCAAGTGCGTTTCCGGGCAGCCGTCCGTCAAATTCCTTGGGTCAGGTGCAGGTACACAGCCTTTGCCAGCGAAGGTCGAAGCGATCGTGAGCTTCCCTCGCCCAAGCACAGTGAAGCAGCTCAGGCAGTACCTGGGGATGCTGAACTTTTATAGGCGGTTCGTGCCGGATGCTGCAAAGACTCAGGCTCCGTTGAATGAGTTGCTGCGCGGCGATGTGAAGGGCAAGGCTCCGTTGACTTGGACACCTGAAGCTGATCGGGCTTTCGAGGCTTCAAAGGTCAGTCTCACCAGGGCGACGTTGTTGGCCCATCCGGACGCTAAAGCCCCTCTTGCCATCGTCACCGATGCGTCGGATTTCGCAATCGGAGCAGTATTGCAGCAGTTGATCAATGGGCACTGGCTGCCGTTAGAGTTCTTCTCGAAGAAGTTAAGCCAAGCCGAGACGAAGTGCGGAGCGTACGATCGCGAGTTGTTGGCAATTTACATGGCTGTGAAACACTTCCGACACATGGTGGAGGCTCGTTCATCCGTGGTATTCACTGAGGTGACTGGTCGCCGCGACAGTTTCGACATCTTGAATTCATCAGCCAATTCACGACCGACATACGTCATGTGTCTGGCGACGACAATGTGGTGGCTTATGCGTTGTCCCGAGTCGAAGCGGTGGAAGCAGGTTTGGACTACGACAGCTTTTGCAGAGCGGCACGGGTCTAGTGCTACGGCGTGTCCAGGTTCCGTCTACGAACTCCCTCTTGTACTGTGACGTGAGCACAGGTTCGGTGGGTGCGTACATCACGACAGCTTTTTGTCGGAAAGCGTTCGACACCGTGCATCGGTTGTCCCATCCAGGCGCGAAGTCGTTGGCCAAACTCATGGAAGATCGCTATGTATGGTCAGGCATGAAGCGTGACTGTGCGAAATGGGCTCGGACGTGTCCTGAATGCCAGAGGGCTATGGTTTCGCGGCATGTTCATTCGCCATTCGGGGCGTTCGAGCTACCGACTAGACGGTTTGAACATGTCCACATCGACATCGTGCACATGCCGGTGTCCGAAGGGAGTTGGTACTGTCTGACGATGGTAGACCGCTTCAGCAGGTGGCCAGAAGCCACTCCGATGCCCGATCAAGAAGCAGGAACGGTTGTCCGTACGTTCTACGACACCTGGGTTTCGCGGTTTGGTACGCCGCTACGGATTACAACCGACCAGGGTCGTCAGTTTGAGT
>JARJDZ010004375.1:0-36503 GCA_030264555.1 Aleochara sp. GC000083 | reverse complement strand
GCAACACTAGACTTGAAATCAATTCCACGACCCATTTCTTTTGTTGCCAATGTTATTGTTTTTATAATGCCTGCTTCATCAATATACTTTTCTTTAGACGCTGATTCCGTATTCTGTGTTAATATTTGTAAACGATCAAATTTTCCAAGATATTTTTCTTTAAATTTGTCTATTTCAATATCGGTTTCAAAAAATATTAACACCGATTGACCAGAATTAATTCTTGAATTTGCATGATCAAATATTTCGTGAATCCATTCTTCTTCAGTATTTCGTGATACAAAATCTAATGTTGAATCGAATTTTAAATTGGATGGACCGAAAAAAGATGGCATTATTGATAAATTTTGGATGTTGTAAGATTCTTTTACAGTCTTCTTTTCATAGTTATCTAAGGGTGACAATGTTCCACTCACTCCTAAAATAAGCGGATATTTTCTAGGCAATTGTGCATATGATATTTGGCCACATTCAATGAGCAAATAACCATAATTAATATTGTCTTTAGTGTCAAATTCCTTTTTTTTCAATCTGAAATAATTAAATGTGTTATAGTATGCGGTGTAGAAATAAGGGCAATATATTCCATCATAATTTTTACAACATATGATTCCTCGATCATTTATTTTATATTCATTAATAAACCTCTCATTGTCACTGTTGTTTTTAACGGTAATTGCATCATCAATCATTTTTTCTAAATGTTCATCAAACAGAAACTGATTAGTGTAGAGTTTTTTATTTACTATTCCATTCTCATATGTTAAAAGGAAATACTTTCCAGGTTTAACTCGGAATTTATTAAATTCTATGAATTCTTGATTTCCTTGTTGTATACTTATATTAATGAATTCATTCAACTCTATAGATATAGTACGTTTCTCATAGCCTTTATCAGCCATTTCCCATATTTTTTCTTGAATTTCAGCAAGTCCAGGGATAACTATTATTGTACAGGGCCAAAGTGAATTACCATAGAACTGCTCAGAAAAGAATATATCTACTTCATCTATTAATAAAACGTTATTACGTTCATTTTCTTGTTCGACTCCATCAACTGAATCTGCGTTGTGATTATTAATCCGATGTTCAACTAATTCTCTTAAAGATTGCTTTTTGCCGTTTACTTTAGGGTTTAATATTTCATTGGCCATCTCTTCAAATGTACCATAGATTATTTTATCACGAATACCAAAGTTATCAAAAAAGTTCTCAAAATCTTCTTGATCACGAGTTGCTATATATTTGCTATAACAAACTGTTCTAACTGAATGACCAGTTAATGCTAATATTGAAGATAGCATTCCTAGAACAAGTGATTTTCCTTGTCCGGTTAAAACTTGTGCAAGATGCTTATCAACACCTTCAGAATTATTATCAACACTTAGCAGTCGAAAAATGCATAATATTTGGATACAATGCGGTTTTAAGTACTTTCCTATATTTGCAATATCTTTGGATTTATTTATGGACCAAATTGCAGCGAGACCGGCTAAAATTTCTGGCAGAATTCCCCTCTTGAAGTTCGTGGTCCATTTATCAAATTTAATTATTCCTGCTTGTTTCTTAACTGTTTCAATAATAAATTTATTTTTGTTTTCAAAGTTCTCATTTGCAGTTATTTCTAAATAAAATTGAAATTGTTTCAAATATGTTTCATAGCAACTTCTCAATATATCTTCATTGGCGCTGTCATTTTCTTTTCTGAATAAGCCCAAAGTTTTATCAATATCAATGTCATCATGAATTCTTAAATACCAAAAACATTCTCCAACGTTCCGAATTCGCTTCATGAAATCATCGTATGAATTACAACTATTAACGACACATGCATATGGCTGAGTACATAAAGTTTTGAAAATATTGTAAGATAGATAATTTGGTTGTTCTTTAAGATAAATGAAAGATTTCCTAATTGCTGTTAGTAATTCACTCGCCATGAGTAGACTATGAAATCCATCTCGTCCTTGAATCAAAAGTAATGTTCCTACTGTAATTAATTGATCTTGGATGATTTCAATAATGTAATGTCTAGGAACATCTTCACGTTCGTTGATGAAATCTTCAGGATTTCGCACTTGATATGAATATTTATCTTCATTGATCACTTGAACATTGATGTAATTATTAATAAAATTTTTCTTAATAAACCATTTCAATTCAATTTCATTGAAATCTTCTAGAAATTGATTAAAGCATCTGAAATATTTAATGAAGCCTTGGGATTTTAATTTTTTTTGAAGAGCGATATTTGCAATATTAATCAGTGTTTCATAGACACTGTTCATGTCTTCTCTAAATTTTCCATAAGGAAATTTATGAGGAATTAATCCCCGAATAGTTTGTTCAATCTTCCAGTATTCATTATACACATCTACCAAAGCCCTATAATGATCAAATTGCTTATTTTCTAACGTTTGTCTGATTGATGCCATTTGCATTTTTAACCTTGTGTCTGATGACATTTGTCTATTACCAGTTATTTCCAAAATCGTACGACCATTACTCCAATATTCATTACAAATATATATCATGTTCCCAAAATCATCAAATTGCTCATTTTCCAGCATCTGTATCAAATATTGTATTTGCATTAGTAACCTTTCGTCTGAAGTTGCGTTTTTCAAATATGGATCTGTTTGTGTAATAAATCTTATAATATTGTGTGTTATCGTTCGAAATGATTCAAAACAATTTTCTTGTGTGTTTATGATATAATTCGCATAGCAATCTATAAGTGGTTCATATAATTCTAGATCTTGCGGGGAAAATAAACCAATCGCGATATCAAAAATATACAACCATATTAAACGTTCCTGGGACTCATTTTTGTTCCGGAACTCATCAAATGTAGTTAATTTAAATTCGTGTTTGAATTTTTTCTCGTTGGAATAGTAACCAGGTTGAAAATGCGTCATTAGTATAAAAACAATGTGAAATTGCAACTCAAGTGAATTAATTGGAGAATAGCTACAAGCAACAATTCCAAAATTTTTCAAACTCCAATTACCTGCTTCATTTTTCTCAAGAAGAGTGTTAACAGGATTTTCTGTTTTTTTGCTAAATTCCACAAGTAATTCCTGGAAACTTTTACACAGATAATAATAAATAGGACAACTGATTGGTCCCATATTTTTCAAAGAACAATCGATTTGTTCAAGCTGCACTCTTTTAGAAACATTTTCAAATAAATCATTCCACGCATCAGAAATAAGATCGGAAAACGGATGTTCTGTCATGATTTCAACAAGATATTTGAATAATTCCACATCGTTTTTACCGATGCAAAGTATTCGCTTATCGTTCATATCATTTATATGATCGTGCATATCATTTGGGGCTATTGCAAAAATAGACTTGAAATATACTTCGTGTAAGTTATATCTGTGATTATCTATTCCCTCGGAGCAGATTTCTCGTAATCCAGACAATAAAGTACCCGTATAACATTCTGGAATATCAAAAAATTCTTCCCTCCTTATCTTTAAAATATTTTCCTTGTCAATCACTTGTTCAATACAATAATTTATTTCCGAAGAAATATTTTGATTTTTGACCAATGCCTGTAATATTGTTATAATATCAGAGGTCTCTTCTGAAACATCTAATGTATTAGCAAATTGAAAAAGATCATCAGCGTATTCAAGAAAATCTGCACTTTTGGAACTTCTCTGCTGCAAAACTCGTTTCAACTGTTCATTAGCTCTGTTTCTATCGTTTAATAAATCGTCTTCTATAATTTTTAGAATTTTAAGATTTTGAAGTATAGTTTGTCTTATATTAGGCTCATCAAAATTCCACGTTTCAATGTTATCTAAATCCGCTCTTGCAATAAAGTTTTCTTGATCTAACATTACTAAATATCTTGAAGCTTGCTTCCGGATATAAACGATTTTATCACTCATCGGATGAGTAAATTCACAAGAGTGTAATTCTATCAATTGATTGTCCTTCCATTTTCCTTCTATCCACAAATTCTCTTCAAATTCTCTCCTTGTCCAGTTATTTTTGTTGAGGGTACTTTGGATCAATATTTTCGAATTTTCGTTTGTCCACTTACTCTCATCAGACAATTTTGAATGTGAACCATTTTCAGATGTTGGAGCATCATAATCAACAGTTGAAGACGACATCACATTCTCCTCTTCGTTATGCACATTGGTGATGAAAATACTTTTCAGTCGTTTGGAACTGTTACACAATTTTAAGAAATTAAAACTTTGAATTTTGTAATTCAATCGATGTGTATTACTAAAATATAACATTGTATCATTTCAGACGCAAATAGAACAGTAACTAAGAACTTACCAACTGATGGATTCATGCTTAAGTATTTAGTTGATTTGTGGCTCATTGAGCATAACATGATAATTTGAATAACAAATCTGGAAAATAAAATTACTGCTTTAAGAAGTGTAAATGGTTTAATTAATTAATTAATTAATTTTGCATACCTGTATTAACGATTACTTTCGTATACATATGTATAATTTATTAAATCACTTTTGACCGAATTTAATTTTGCACTATTAATATGATACTCAGAATCAAATGCAGGAATAAAATTTTATTCCTTCTGAGTCGTGCAAATATTAAACTACCAATAAAACTTTACTCAGTTTCGCACTCAATAACTCGCAGGTGAATGAATGAATGACAAAATTCAAGCCGATTTCGGGATACTTAATTGAAGTGAGTAGATAAATAAGGATATTTAAAACCTGAGACAACACATATTCTATAAATGGGCCACACCCATGTTAATCAAAATGAGTATGAATGATGAAATTTTTGATTTTGTATGATTACACCATTGTAGAAACGAAATATTTCAAACGCGACCGTTGGGATTTGAAGATAAACAATATTATTGAGTCTTAAGTAAATCTCTTTGTTAAGTTTGTTACAGTTGTTGAATTCATCAGTTAAAATTAAGTTGAAAGGTGAAACTTTGAAATTATCATTCATGGGAACAAAATCTTTAATAATTGTTCAGAATTTAAAGAAATTGAGGACGATAAATTAAAGAATGAAAAACGTATGCTATATTGATGCAATCGTTTTTAAAAATTTACCCAATCTTCAATCACAAATGTTCTTTTCATATTTACAGAACGATATAAATGTTGATCGAACAGTGTTGCAAAAAATTAAAATTTAATTCGTAATCTTTTATTGTTTCAGTTGAGAGATCAACTATAATAAATTGTTTATTAATTTGTTTAAGAGTTTATTGATTTACTGTGAAAATTCTGTAATGTAAGGTCTTTTTATTTAAACAAATGCTTAAACAAATTACGTTTTACCTGAGCGATTCATCGAAATCATTTATTTGATGAATCCACAAATATGATCTACATGATATATTTTTTAGTAGCTTTCATGATGTCATTTCAAAACTGAGCCAACTGTATTAGATAAAGTTGTTATCGCTTGGTTTATTAATGATATCATTTTAATAAAATTAAAAGTTTCTTAAAATGTAAATAATTTAATATTGGATTAGGTGCGACATTGTTGATGATATCAATATTTCAGATAAACAACTAACTATTCATGTTTCATTGTCATTTATTTGAATGGAATTAAATTGAACTCTAATCCAATCGAGAATTTTTGACAGAGAGCTTGTCCTCTTCGAAATTTACTAACTAATTAGAGCTCTGAAAATGCACATTACAGACGAACTATGTTGCTTCATTGTATAACGGTATTGAAAATCCCAAAAATATCTCTATTGCGTATGTTGTTTTATTTTTCGCTATTGACATCCGTGTATAGGTTATTTATTGCTATTTAAGTGTTATCAGTACATTATGAACTGCATAATCGGAGTTGTAATCTACATATGTATAATCCTGGTGTCAACACGAATCAATTAACAAATGAAAACTTGAATCACAAAGGAACTACCTATGTTTGGCACTCAGATAAGCCAATTATGAAAAATGTCCGTATTGCAAAGTGTTCACAACAACCAAATCCATAGGTCACTTTATTACTAATCAGTGACACTTCAAAAGGGTTTCAAAAGGGCGCAAAACTATTGCCAAATATACTGGCGTATGTCATTTTGAATTTCTGAAATGCAAAATTCGCTTTAACTTTTGTACTAATTAAAATAACGGGTAAATATCACTTTTTTAATTCCTTGCAAAAAAAAGGATCGTTTTAGCTCACAATTTTCGAAGACTTTGTCCTTTTTCAAAAATTTTAAAAATTTAATTCTAATTGAAATCATGGATCAATATAATTTTTTCTTACAAAAAACAATAGCATCGTTTTAGCCGAATTCAAGATTGATTAGAAACAAAATCTTTGCTTTTTTCAAAACTGATAAAATCTCTTGTTCTAATTGAAATAACAATAAAAATAATAGTATCTGTTTTAATTAATGGGCCTATGTAATTTTTTTGGGAATTCTTTGCACTAAAACTACATCTTTTTCGTACAGTATAAGATTTATTAGAATCAATTTTTTTACATTTTCAAAGACGTGTTTGCTTTTTTCTATATTGTTAAAATCGCTATAACTTTTATCTTACAGAAACGTATAATGTTGCATTTCCTATGCTTGTTTTTAGTGACAAAAATTGGATATTTTTCATTTGTCAAATCAGTGACGTACATTTTTCTACTTGTGGAAAAAATGAATACCTTTTTTTTCTAGAAATTTATGATTAAACATGACCTAAATAACAACGGTTATTTTTCATTTTTAAAAGTTCAACTTTAGTTACAATTTATGGCGAAACTCATGCTCCGATTGAAAAAATAATTAAAAATCCAAACGCACCATTTATCGAAATTTCAACTTTGAAAAAAGTTAACCACTGTGTGAAGCTCAAATATCATCGAATTACGAATTAAATTTGGATTGTAGTTTGGGCCGAATAATAATGGTAAATTTGTTTATGTCGAATTGTATACATATATTAAATAATACACCAGCGATTGTACAAAAATAGTTTATTTCACCAACAACTTGAAAGTTGAGATCAAAAACTCAGTAACGACTCCACTCGTAAGATTCTCATCAATGAAAAACGGTCCAACAATTCTTCTACCAACGTTGTCTCGCAGAAACAGGATGTTCGTTAGTCTCTGCTCAAATCTTGGATATCGATTTGGACGTCGCTTCGTCTGGAAATTAAATCTTTGGTGAAAATCCATCTTTGACATTACAAATTTCCATTATTTCTGTGCAAAACGCATGGTGGTTTATTGTGAATAATCCCTATGTCTTCGGGAAACGGAATAATTAATTACTTACCATTTTTCTTGAATATCGTGTGTATAGTTGTTTTAGAACATTCAAGTCTTCTTCGAGAATTCTTTGATTTCGCTCTGCCAGCATCACCACTTTCATTGCAAGCACTGTTTCTTAATAATTTTCACAAATTGTAGGTTCGGTTCAACTCTTGAACAAACTTCCACTGATTCACTTGAGGGTTCAGGTTTGTCTGGATGCAGAAGTGACCATTGACTAACTACACTTGTCAAAGAGATGTGTTCAGTCACAAACTTCTGTGAATATTTTCATAGCTTGCAAATTCCCACCCCTAAATTGTAAACTACACTTTCAAGTTATTATATACCTGCAGGGAACTGTTGGTGGGGGAAAATTGGAAAGTACAAGTTTAGTTTGTTCAAGTTCAAGTTCGGTAAAAGCTCTGAATTTCTAGGTACTCTAAACATTGGGTTATTTACCTGTGTAACCGTCAAGGGATTTCAATTTATAATCATTTTATGGTATTCAAATGAAATGTCTTGGGAGAGTATTAATATTCAAATTTTTTTTAATTTGTACCTGTCTGATATACCTATGCATATTACATGGCAACTTTGCAATTTCATTGGCAAATACCTAACTTGTTCTCTTTACTTATTTAATTCTTCATTGTTATTAAGATAAAAATCAATCATCGCGTCCAAATTCAAAATTTTTAAAAATTTAAAGTGGGAATTTTTCAATTCAATTATTCAAAGGATATTGATTGAAAGATTTTCAAATTAATTGAATCAATTTTTATGCTCTGTAGGCGATTTCTAACTTTATGTACACCTTTAAAAATGTTCAGATATATTTTCACATGGAGATAATTTAAAAAATGAATTAATCTGCAGATCCATGTATACATATGTATATAGAAAGTAACTTTATAAATTATGTAATTAACTATGTCAACATTTACTGGAACTATAATCACAAAATTTGCAATTAATAAATTAATAATGCAAAATTGAATTCACCTTCACTTTCAAAAACAAATTTAAAAAAGGAATTAGAAAGTATTATAACAATTGCAATAAACAACGGATTTAGAGAAAATGAAATCAATAAATGGATATCAAAAAAGACACAAAAACTAAATTAAAAAATTAAAAAGAAAACTACATCAACACAACATTATACATATAGAAACAATCCAACATATTTTAGCGAAAAAATATAACATAACCCTTGCAAACATAAACAAAAAGACAATGGATCAAATTTTTAACAATAGTAAATAAGACAAAATTTTAGACAAATCAGGAGTATGAAAATTAATTGTAAAAATTGTGATGCAACATATATTGAAGAAACAGGTAGAAGTTAAATTATTACATCAAGGAAATATAAGTTTCAAAATTACACTATTAGAATATAATGAAATTGAGGACGCTAATTTAAGAAATTAAGAACTTTTAAACGACCAACTTAAAATTAATACAAAACCATTTCAATTAATAAACAAAAATACACAAAAACAAAATCTCAGTTGCTATGAAATATTTGGAAATAACATATGACATAAGATCAGTCATCATTTAATAATCTTCTTGATGATTAGATAAATACTTTTCCATACTATAACGTGAAAAAAACTGGAAGGAAATATTAAAATTAATGATAATTGGATAGATTATATAATTAAAGATTGCATTTTGTTCTTATTTGTTTATTTGTATAACTAATTTATCAATTTTAACATGATAACCAAACAAATGGGCCCCAAAAATTACATTTTATCTAAGACCTCATAATTATACACAACCATATACACGTGTATGTGACCTAAATACATATAATTAAACAATTATATAAAATCATACTTAAAATAAAAGTAAAAAAAATGTTTCCGCCCGGGATCGAACCGGGGACCTTCCGCGTGTTAGGCGGATGTGATAACCACTACACCACGGAAACAGATAATAACTAGTTTGTAAACATTGTTTATATTCTTTTTACCTCAATGACGTATCGTATTGATAATTAAAATAGGAATTAATATTTCTGGTCATCATTAGCTTAATTGAATGTTATTGATTACATCAACAAGACATCATACAAATAGTATCCACAGAAACACCAAACTACTTGGTTAGTTTCATCGATTACCATGCCAACACCGATTTTAAACATTTTCAAACCAATTTCGTTGATTAGTAAATTACTTTTTCTCAACGAATACGGCATCCGCCAAAATCGAAAACACAAATTCGTCGTCTCACCGCTGAGATACAAATGGATTTTCTGGACGATGCGTGCCTGCATCGCAATCTTCACCGGCGTCATTCTCTTATATCAGAGTGCGACGATCAACGACCCAGTCGAATATAACCTGCAATTATTCCAGAAAATTGGCTACGTTTGCCTTGTGACACTGGAATGTTGCACAGCATCGCGAGTCTATCGCAGGCTGACTTCAATCGTGACGTCAATCGGAAATATCTCCAGGCAGACAACAATCGCGCGACGGTTAACGTCGCCATTTTGGAAGCTATACGTCGTTTATATATGCTCGTATGTGGTCCAAGCAATCAACGATTACATCTTCTTCATCGCTGACCTGCCGGATGTTCCGTACTATTCGCCGCTACAGTATTCCGGCTTCATTATCGGTTACTATGGCAACGTGCTGCGCTTCAGCACGTTCTGCGCGCTTGAAGAGATCCTCTCGCAAGAGTATCGCGAAATTAACGAACATCTGAAGCGCACATCGGAAGCGCATCTGCATGTGAGTGCGGTGATATTGAATGTGCAAAGACAGTGCCGTCTCTTAAACGAAGCATTCCATTTATTCGTTATGTGGAAGCTGATGTATTCGTATGTGTCCGTCTTGACTGCAATGTTCTACATGTTCTTCGCGTTTGTCCAATTGAGCGCATTCAACGTCTTCTGGGTGATTTCGCTCGTCAGCGAAATCGTTTGGATGGTTTATTATCATGAACAACGCTTGCTTGAGGTGAGAATATAATCGATTAACATATTCGATCGATAAGGTTGTAATTACATTAATATCGGCGTGAAAATACCAGTTAATTAATTCTGGGTAATTTTCGGAGTACAAATTAAAAGTATCTCTATTTGGAAATATTAGTGGTAAATGTCGACAATTTGTACATGTTTGTTTTTTCTTGGCATAGGCATAAGAATTGTATTATCTCGGGACTGGAAATCCAATTCGAGTCATTCAGACCAAATATTTTATATGTTTAAACATTAGCAAAATCCTTATTTGAGCTAAAAATATTATTTATCATCAATTTTCTATTAGTTGTTTCTCAGTTCCTATAAAAATGGTTGAAATACAATTTTATTGAAAATATAATCTACGTTCAAATGCCGTATACAAGTTTAGAAATCTCTATTTGGAAATATTAGTGGTAAATGTCGACAATTTGATCAGACCCAATGATTGCAATTACATAATGCTTTATGTATTACCTCGGGACCGGAAGTCCAATCCGAATAATTCAAACCATATTTTTTCAGTAATTTAATATACTATCGATTGTTATTTAGACATTTGTAAAGTTCCATCCAGAAATGCTCTTGGAACTGTCATCAATTTAGCCAAAAATATCATTTTTATTGTCATTTTTCCTATTTTTAATCATCAATTTCCTATCAGTTGTTTCTCAGTAAGTAGTAGTCCTATAAAAATGTTTAAGACACCATTTTATTAGAAATTTAATCTACTTTCAAATGCTGTTTATAGATTTACAAAATTCCATCCGAAAATATTCATAACATTGTCGTCAATTTTATTAGTCATAAAGATTACAATTACATAATTCTTTATGTATTACCTCGGGACCGGAAGTCCAATCCGAATAATTCAGACCATATAATTTAGGTAATTTACTATATTTTCGATTAGTATTTAGACATTTACAAAATTCTACCCAAAATACTACTAGTACTGTCATAAATTTAGCCAAAAATATTATTTTTATTGCCATTATATTTCTATTTTTAATCAACCATTTTCCATCTACTGTTTCTCCGTATGTGGTGGTCCTATAAAATGATTTCAGACACCATTTTATTGGAAATTTAATCTATTTTCAAATGCTGTTTGCAGATTTGCAAAATTCCATCCGGAAATACTACTGGCATTGTCGCCAATTTGCTTTGACATTATGATTACATTTACATAATTTTTTATATATTATGTCGGGACAGAAAGTCCAATAAGAATAATTCAGACCATATTTTTTGGTAATTTAATATACTTTCGATTGGTATTTAGACATTTGCAAAATTCCATCCAGAAATACTATTGGTAATGTCGTCAATTTGGCCAAACTTATTATTTTTATTTCCCTTTTTCCTATTTTTAATCAGCAATTTTCTATCAGCTGTTTCTCAGTAAGTGCTAGTTTTATAAAAATAGTTCAGACACCATTTTGTTGGAAATTTGATCTACTTTCATGTGGCGTTTATAGATTTGTGAAATTCCATCCAGAAATACTATTGGTATTGTCATCAACTTGCTTAGACATAATGATCACAATTATATAATCCTTTATATATTACCTCGGGACCGGAAGTCCAATCCGAATAATTCCTATAATATTTTTAGTCAATTTAGTATTCTTTCGATTGGTATTTAGACATTTGTAAAATTCCACCCATAAATGCTATTAGTATTACTAACAATTTGGCCCAAAATTATTCATTGCCATTATTCCTATTTTTAATCAACAATTTTCTTTCTGCTGTTTCTCCGTAAGTGGTAGTCCTATAAAAGATTTTCAAACACCATTTTATTGGAAATTTAATCTACTTTCAAATGCACTTTACAGATTTACAAAATTCCATCAGAAAATACTATTGGTATTGTCGTAAATTTGATTAGACATAATTATCACATTTACATAATCCTTTATGTGTTATTTCGGGACCGGAAGTCCAATCCGAATAATTCAGATCATTGTTTTTAAATAATTTAATGTACTTTTGCTTGGTATTTACACATTTGCAAAATTTCGCTCAGAAATGCTATTGGTATTGTCTTGAATTTGGCCAAAAATATTATTTTTACTGCCATTTTTTTTATTTTTAATTATCAATTTTCTATCAGCTGTTACTCAGTAAGTGATAGGCCTACAAAAACTATTCAAACATCATTTTATTGAAAATTTCATCTACTTTCTATCGCCGTGTACAGATTTACAAAATTCCGTCCGGAAATACTATTGGTATTGTCGTCAATTTTATCAGTCATAATTATTACAACTACATAATCCTATATGTATTATCTCGGAACCGGAAGTCCAATCCAAATAACTCAGAACATATTTTTTAGGTATTTTCCTATACTTTCGGTTGGCATTTAGACATTTGCAAAATTCCACCCAGAAATGCTATTGGTATTGCCATCAATTTAGCTTAAAATTATTATTTTTATTGTCATTTTTCCTACTTTTTGATCATCAAGTTTTTTTCAGCTGTTTCTCAGTAAGTAAGAGTCTTATAAAAATAGTTGAGACATGATTATATTGAAAATTTAATCTACTTTTAAATGCCGTTTTCAAATTTACAAAATTTAATATATTTTTGATTAGTATTTTGTTATTTTAAAATTCTAAAATTCCACCGGGAAATGCTTTCCAATTATCGACAATTTGACTTAAAAAAAATATTATTTTTATTTCTATGTTTAATCATCAATTTTCTGTCAGCTGTTTCTCATAAGTGAAGCTCCACGTTTCATTTAATAACAAATAACCTTGTAAATTAATAACTCACAGTAATTAACTCTACGATACAACAATGTTGAAGACAATTAATGTAATTAAAGATGTAAAGATAGTAAAAGCTCATTATGTATGAATCAACATTTGAATTCGGTTTCATTATCGAGTCTACATCCCACCGTAATAAATAAATAACAACAACATTTTAAGGAAGAACGAAAGAAATGTTTAAACAATGTCAGCCTGGACCTTGAATGAAAGCCTCAACTGTATATTGTATCCTTATCGGATCTTCTTCATGTGCCCGTACTCATTGCACCGTCCAACACAAACATTTCGACAAAAATGGCGACTGTGGAGTGCTTCCGGAACCGTTTCCATCCTTCTTGCGGCAACCGTCGTTTATGTGGGCACAAGTCATCCGACCCAGACGATGTTAGGAAGGTGCATCATCGTATTTTACAACATGGGCAACCTCTCCATGATGTACTTCACCTACTTGAAACTCCAGCGCGATCTACCGAAACTATTCCACGAGATGCATCTCCTGCAAGAAATTGACAAAAGCATTGAATCTGGAAGCTACAAGCAGTTGACAATGAAAGCATTCGCATTCTTCGTGGCGCAAAGTCTCTTCGCGTACATTTCTGTACATCTCCCGATGCTCCTCATGTTCGAATGGGTGGCATATCTTACACACGTAGAGTACTTCTTCTACATTGTTGCCTCACAATTGAACTGCGCCAATCAAATGCTGATATTCTTCATCGATAACTTCTTCCTGGAGAAATACAAGTGGCTGAATCGGTCGTTGAGCGGTGCGGATGGGAAATTTGTAGATGGCGTTGCTCTTGTCTACACAGAATATGTGAGCATTCAACGAAAGCTTCACAAATTGCTGGAAGTTGCCGTTTTGATCAAATTCTACATCTGTTTTATCACGTTCACGGTTGCGATGTACTTCTTGATGGTGCACCATGACCTCATAAATGCCACATGGATGCTGGCGAATATCATTGATGTCTTTTGCATCACGTACTATCAAGGTGCCGTCCAAAGTGAGGTTAGTTCTGAAATATGTAATTCGTAAGCAATTTAATTAAGCAATCAATTATTCGAGTTGTTTACCCGTTTTCCATGGGATTCAATTAGTGAGAATTGATGACTGTGACATGAGCATTTGAAGGTTAGACAATTTCAGCATATCATTTCGATTGGTTGGAACATGAACAAAAGTCTCAATGAGGTTCTTCATTTGTATCGAGTTTTGTTCATCGCGCCGTACAATTTCACCGCAAAAACACAGAAATTTCGCACTTTTTATCGCAGAGCTCACTCCTTAATAGCACTTTTGGTAATCATAACCTCAACATATTCGTGTTTTTGCTTCAAAGACACGAATTACTCTTTATTAATCAAATTCATCCTGCTGTTTAGCAAATTGGGGCATCTTCTCTTAGTGTACTTCAACTACATCAAACTATATCGCGATTTTCCGGAAATATTCTCGTTGATTGATCTACTCAACGAGAGTGACAAACGCAACAGTCATCTATGCGTCAATTATAAACGGATAGCTGTCAAAACGTATCGCCATTTTGCTTTTTTGAGTGGTCTCAGTGCATTAGCAGTGAGTTGGAACATCAAAGTTTATATTTCAACTGAACGAGCATTGCTCAGCCTGTACGAATACGCCCTGTATTTGTTAGGTTATATGTTGAGCAATGTCAACTTGTCATTACTCTACTTCATCCATAACGTCTTTTGGGAAAAGAGCAAATTGATCAATCAAACTGTGACGTCCGTCGACTTAACGCAACTACGAAATGTCATCTTGACGTACGATGAAGTGCTGACGAAATTGCGGCGGAAATTGGAACTAATGGTATTGATAAAATTTATCGTTGGTTCCGGTTCGTTCGTCCTTGGATTGTATTTTTTAGCGGCGGAGTTAGAAGCGCCGAATTTCTTATGGCTGCTTATGAACATGCTCGACATTGTTACAATCGTGCACTACTCATGCGCATTGGATAATGAGGTTAGTTTTTTAAACGTTGTTGTTAACTTTTGCGGAAATTAATTTTAATATGTGCAAAAAAAGATCGCCACCGGGTGGGATCGAACCACCGACCTTTCGGTTAACAGCCGAACGCGCTGCCGATTGCGCCACGGAGGCTATCGATTCGACTTCGTTAAATAAACAAACACATTTTACTAATTACTTTTTCCTATTATTGATAAGCTGAAATGGAAATGAAAATGTATCAATTTATAACAAGTGTAGTAATACTAACCATACAGTTTCAAAATGAGCGTTTTCAATGAGTTGAAACCCATACTGCTCTTGTGTCAAATTACCGGAATGAGTTCATTTGATTTATATAATAAGAAACATCGGCATTCTGGTGAACTTCGCGTTGCAAAAATTAAAAACCTAATTATCACAACGTTCATGATCATTTCATACATATACCTAAATTTCGGCATCAATGCAACCCAATATACACAGGTGAAATTGGCAGTTCTAATCGGATTCAGCTACCGCATGTCAAACGTGGCGTCANAATTCTCAAAATGACAGTAAATGACAGAAAAAGACCTCTAAACCTGCCTTGAAGGCCAAACGAAAAATTTACATGGCAAGAATAGGTAGCGCTACCTCCAGACCTACTCCCTCCACGATTTATATAATAAGAAACATCGGCATTCTGGTGAACTTCGCGTTGCAAAAATTAAAAACCTAATTATCACAACGTTCATGATCATTTCATACATATACCTAAATTTCGTCATCAATGCAACCCAATATACACAGGTGAAATTGGCAGTTCTAATCGCATTCAGCTACCGCATGTCAAACGTGGCGTCAATGGCACTAACACATATTTATATGGCGAGACAATTTCCGAAGCTCATTCAATTACTGACGAAATTCGATGCACTCATCTACGACATGGGAGCAACAAAACTACGAAGCGTTTGCATGAGATTACTATTTGTCTTGAATTCCGGTTACGTCAGTATTATTATCGCTGAAATGACAGTTATCGCACCAATGACAGTCACACCCCAGCTTTTATTTGGATATCTACTGTATTCAATGACATTTTTTGGACGTGTACTAATGACAAATCTGTTTTGTTGCATCTACTTGCTAATGCAACATTTGTACACCTTTCTAAATGACAACATGTCCGACATTGTGCAAGCGAAATTGTTTATGGATCGATTGATGCGCATGCATCGACAATTCGCTCGGATTTTCGGTGTTTATCTGCTCATTATTGTTGCAATAGCCTATATCAATTTGCTCAGTTCAATGTATCTGCTCGGCGATGATAATAATGATGAGTTTAATTTCAAAAAATTGAATAGTTTTTGGCTTGGTACGACCCTCGCGGAAACAATTGTTACCTTTTACAGTCATGATGCTTGTCAAAAGCAGGTAACGTTCATTCTTTGAAAAAATCTGCATCAATTTATTGTATTCGACTTAATTCTAATGTGTTGCATTTGTTTCAGTCGTCTAAGACAGCATTATTGTATGAACAAGCCCTTAAAAAACAAAATAACACCAATTTAAAAGTAAGGACTTTCATGTAATATAGGCAACCAACTATACTTCTATTTTTGATATTTCAGCGGGGTATGTTTTATTTGCAAGTCCAATATCAGCGAAATAATTTTTCGGTGTGTGGTTTGTTCAATATTAGTTGGAATTTTTTATTGGGGGTAAGTCTAAACAAATTATTAAAAATAAAAAAATTTAATTTTTTTGTTTCAGTTCATGTTTGGAAGTGTATTGACAAATTTAGTTATTTTATTACAATTTAGGAAACTTGGTAATGTGTAATTGATGCAAATAATTAAAAACTCGATTGCTGGAAATTATTTTAATATAACTGATGTAGAGCACCCACTCTACACCAATTTGCCTGAAATGTTGCCTGTAAAAGTGACTTGATATTTATTGTTTTGAATAATTAAATAAAAATTTCATTTAAATCTATTAGTGTTAAGTATGAAAAATATAGTAATATTGATATCATTACATTTGAGCATTAAATTTGCAAATTGAATTACTTCATTTTCTAATCCAACCTCAAAATTAAAACCAGAGTAACGGCTCGTGCACGGGCGTCCCGCTTAAATTTTGTTTTTGTAGACAATTGGTTTATTACATTCCTGAACACGCCAATTAGACTATCCAACTTGGTAAGCCTGATTTGCTCTCATTTGAGACAATTGATGAACGGCGAATTACAATTTTAGCAGCAGAATAAAGGAGACCATGAGTGTGCCCCAAATCACCCTGGACCAAGCAATGGACAATACGCGCATGCAGAACTTGGATGCGCTGCAGCAAGCGGCTAGATTCCTAGACAGATGCCTCATCAAAGACAACACAGCACCCACCTTGCTGGAGCAGCTGAACATTAACAATCAGAGTTCGACAGCAACAGCCAGTGGGCTTTCCGATTATGATTATCCAGTGCTCAGTGGACTGCCACCCAACTTAGCCAATAAGAGCCAAATGAAAACGCTTAGCAGAGTGCCAATGCCTCCAGAAATCATGGAACATTTTAATCGTATCCTTACAAAATTATTTGCACATCAATTTACAAAGTGTATATCCTTAATATTTAATAAGATATGCAATGCCACTGTATGATGGGGTTATTTCCAGAGATCAACCGAGCTTGGTTGACCATTGATAGTGATATTTACTTATGGGCATTTGAGGATGGCAGTGATGTGGCCTACTATGATGGTTTAAATGAGACGATTTTGAGTGTGGGACTGATCCAACCAAAACCTGGAGTCTTTCAGAATTTTGTCAGACATTTGCTGGTGTTGGCCACAGCAGTTGACATTATTGTCCTGGGCGTTACCTTCACATCAGATGATGAAGATCTTATGAAGGAGATTCAGTTATTCTCCGATCCAGTGTTTTCAATTCCTACTGATGGTTCACTGTTGACTTCCATTGTTGGGACAAGCAATGGACGGTTATTCTATGGTGCCAAAGATGGTTGTTTATATGAAATTACCTATCAGGTATGTTTCATAGCTTAATTAGTTTGTATGACATGTGAATCAGGTTTCATATTGAAGTGTTAACCATTGTACTTGATAGTTGTGGCTGATTTTGATCTTGAATTGATCATGTGACTCCTTTTTTTCAGGCGGAAAGCAGTTGGTTTGGTAAACGTTGTAAGAAGACAAATCATTCGACCAGTAAATTGGCGTTTTTGGTGCCGTCATTCGCGTACGCAGCAATGACCAGTGAAGATCCGGTGGTTCAGATCGTGGTGGACGATTCCCGATACATTTTGTACTTGCTCACCGAGAAAGGCTCCATCGAAGCTTACGATTTGGGCGACAACGGAAATTTCTTAAGCCGTGTTGCGAAATTGACTCAAAGTCATATTGTGCATCAAGCGCATTCAATAGTTAAGTAAGTACAGAACGACAACGAAATTATCTGCAAGTAATACACATTTTTTTCTTTATTAGAACCTTGGATAGCCAGAACTTCCATCCAATCGTGAGCATATCCGCCGTGGAGCTGACCGAATCAGCTCGGATACAGCTCGTCGCTCTAACCCAAAGCGGCGTCCGACTGTACTTCACCACGCTGACCTCCTCGCAAGTCAACCTCCCATCTCCACGACCCACAACCCTCGCCCTGCTGCACGTCCGCCTTCCCCCAGGATACTCGGCCAGCGCCCAGCTGCGACCGCGCGCCATCCACATGGGCAACTACCGCGACCGCACCACGGTCCTGGTGTCCACCATCAGCGAGAAGGAGTCCTTCTGGTGCCTCAGCTCCGACCTCTTCCCATTCTCGACGAGTCTTGTGGAAGCCACGACGACCATCGACCTGGACGGGCCCGTGCTCGCCCTCGCCGAAGTTAAATACCCCACGAACATCCTTCTCCAGCCCAGCCAACAGATCCCGCCGCTCGTGGTGCGCCAACATTCGGAACCTCCGCGGAAGTACGTCGTGCTAACCGCTCAGGGAGCACACATCCTCATCAAGCAACGTCCCGTTGACCTGCTGAAGCAGCTGCTGCTGGACACACGCGCCCAGGACACCGACATCCTGAAGGCGTTCTTCACCATCCAGCAGGAAGAGCAGGCGTGCGCCACCAGCCTCATACTCGCCAGTCTGGAATCGCCGCCAAACGCCGATCTGGCCGAGTATGCTACGACCGCCTTCTTCATTTTCGGGGGAGAGCCCCAACTAGCGCAGCAATACAACCAGTCGCACTTCAATCAAACCCAGCCGCAATTCGGAAACACCTCAGTGTTTCAGCCGAATCTGATGTCTACACCCACCTCGAATCAGTACCAGCAGCAGCCACACAGCCTCCAGCAGCAAGCTCAACAGCCAATGCAATCACCTCATGCGACATTCATGACCAGTCCGTCGTTCTGCTCGACCTCGTTGAACCAAAACCGAAGCTTCGTCCCACAGCCCCAAAATCCGCAACTCATCGGCGCTGGTAACTCCTTGTACGACATGAACTGCCCCTTTTACTTCTCGCCCAAGCACAACGGACTGTATCTCTACGTGGGGCGCATTCTGCGCCCCATTTGGACCCTGCGTTGCGTCGAACGGATGCCCATCGATGGAACGAAGTTCTATGTAAGTCATCTAATGATACAAATCGATACCGTTATTCCAAACGTCTGCCATTTTGTTGCAGTTGGCCAGCTCGATCGATAGCGACAATTGCGCGTGGATTCTCTGCCATTTGGAGTCGTTGTGCAACTTCCTGCAAAGAAACACTCAATTGACGATTTGCGGCGGCGGAAAATTCCCCGCTGAAAGCAAACATATCCGAACGCGACTCACGCAGCAAGACGCTCAACTTGAGGAGCGGCAGTCGTTGGAATCGCTCAAGGTGTTTGTTAATCACGCCACGCAGATCCTCGGCCTGTGGAAGATCCTCACGCAGCATCAATTTCACGTGCTCCTGGACAGTCTGACGCCGAACCATAAGCAACTCCTCCAGAATACGACGTTCAAGGATATTTTCCTCTTCGGACACGAGATTTGCTGCAATTTGATCAATTCGCTGATCAATAGTTATCTTGGAGACAACGCCTCCGTCGATTCAATCAGTGCCAAGCTGCGGGAAACTTGCCCAACCTTGTATAAGGTCGAGGATGCAGCATGCTCGAAGGTAAACTTTAGTTTCAATTTAATTCGCACGGATTCATTAATTAACACGTTCGCCATCTATGATTTAGGCCAACGAAATGTTAAAATCTGCAAAACTCGCGAACAACATTGATGAAAGGGAGGAACTATTGCATCAGTCACTCTGCGTCTGCATGAATGTTGCCCCAAATGTTAACCTGCCAGAGATATGCAACCAGTTCACCTCGCTGAAAGCCTACCAAGCTGTCATCGATTTGTGCGTAATGTGCGCGAAAAAGTTCGACCCGGAGGACATCGCCGTGCATTTCTACAAGAACGCCGACCAAAACGACGAGGACGCCTATCAGTTCTACATGCGCCGCATGGAAGTGTACAAGGAAGTCGTCGCCATGTTGGCACAAGTTTACGCCTCCACGGAAGGCAACCAACATATCACGACGGTCGGCGCTCACAGCCAGCAGGAAGAAACTCCAAATGAATCAAACGTCGTAAGTATAATCTTTATTTAAACATTTCAAAAATTTAACATATCATTTATAGGTTAGAAAAATAATCGCGGAAATTCTGCGACAAGACGACGAATTGCTGCACATCGCGGTCTATGAATGGATGATGTCGAAGCAAATGCACGGCGACCTCATTCGCATCCAGCAGGGCACGCTCGAAACATTCCTCGTCAAGGCGTCGCAGCGGAATCCGAACAATATTCCACTTATGGATATTCTATGGAAGTATTACGAGAGCAACAATAATCACGCAGCGGCTGCTCGAGTTCTCAACGCGTTGGCTTCCTCCGAAGGGTATGGATACCGCCCCTTGGATGTTGGCAACCCAACTTACATTTAACCTAAATGTATGATTGCAGCAATGGTTTACTCCTGCGTGACCGCCTCACATATCTTGCACGTGCGCTGATGTGCATGCGCAGTGACAAGATCGGTTACGCTCCCTACTTGGGCGTCTTCCTGCGGGAGCTGGAGGATAAATTGGAAGTCGCCAAAGTTCAGGAGCGCGTCCTTGTCGCAGTCATTAACCTCAAAGGTCGGCATCCGGATGCAGCGGCCGCCGAAGACATTCTCAACTCAAAACTGTTCGAAATCACCCAATTGTACGAGGACTTCGCCGAAAAATTCGCCCTCTGGGAGTGCAAGCTCGCTATTATCAACTGTGCCGGATACAGTGACAACCTGCTCATCGAAAATATCTGGAACAATATCATTCAAAACGAGCTCCAGAAAGCGGGCGCTTATGGAAATGATACGCTGATGCACATTATGTCGAAATTGAAGAGCCTCATCAAGATTTATAAAAGTTCAGGGAGTTGTGTTCCTTTAGGTGGGTATTCACTACATATTTTTGTCGTTATGATAACCAACAATTTGCCTGTTTTTTTCAGATTATTTGGTATTGGAATTGGAGCGTATTAGTGCACAATTAAAGGCCGACACTTCTCTCGTGCCGAATTTCTTCGTGGGTATGGATTACAACGTGAAAGTGTTAATTCGTTCCTACAACAAGTAAGCTCGATCTTTAATCCACATTGCATCCCGATATTTTATTTCAATTATCCTTGATTTTCAGCGCAATGGCATCTGCCGCCAAGGATAATTTCTGGTCAAATGAAATCAATGAAAATCACTTTTCCGAAGCAATCGGCGCGCTTATACAAGCGTTTATCAATACGGAGGATAAATACACAAATGCGGAAAAGTAAGTGACTTTCGTAACCAAGACAAAAGACTATTTATGAATGTTTTAGGAGGCAATTAATCGCCTTAGCGCAGGATACAGTGAGCACATTGCTGTCGAATCTTTATAGCAAACCGAATACTGACCGAGTGGTGAAACAATTACGTTTAGTACAGGCCAGGTTGTCCCGAATGTAGATAATAAGTAAACTGTGTTTATTATAGATATTATTGTATTAAGAAATTACTAATAAGCGTTTGTAATGATTTTAAATGATTGTATATTATTTTCATACAATTCCTTATGCTGCCAAGAAACTGAATTTATCAAGAACTCATAAAGGATCCTTGTTATTTTACTTATTTCCTTCCTGATTTTAAAAATTTTGAGGAAATTGATTAAATATGTTAGTATGTGAACATTTCACTGGGGGCGCTGTTGTAATAATTGATTTACACTTTATTTTCACACTTGTCAAGAAATCAATTTTAAGAATGTCAATTACTACTTTTTACCTTTCTACAACTCATCTACTATAGTAATAATTTATTTTTACTATTTTAATTTATCTTAACTCCGGTAATATTTATCAATTGATGCAGTTCTTCTCGTGAAAAATTCTGGTGTAATTTGCACCAATCAATTTGTTCAATCAACACTGAGGGCGCTGTTGATTTAAGACCTCTAACCTATTTACCTTATCTTTGCTGTTTACAAAACTAGTTCAATCAGTGAAGAAAATTCTGATTGTTTTTAATAAAAAACAATAATTTCTTGATTTGAAATTATATTCTACCGATGTAATTAGCATTGCTTCTATCACTACAAATTTTATGCACTTTTATCATTTTAGACTACTATTATTAATACTGCATTTGAGCCCACTTGAAGTTGTTTATATTTGCACGCAAGATGAGTCTTAAAGAAAAACACAAAAACAAGAAGAAGCGCAGGCATTCCAACGACTCCGGAAGTGAAAGTGAACACGAACTGTTCCACTATGCCAATGATCGAGTACGCCTCATGAAGGAAGTGCTGAAAATCTTAAAATTGAAGAAAATCAAGTCACTTGCACCAGATGGTATTAAGGTAAAAATGTAATTGCTGATAGTCCTGAAATGATTGTAAAATTGTGACTGTAGAATATGGACATGGAGGAGATCAACACACTTCTACTTGAAGAACTTCTTGGTATATCCAATAAACGTCTGAAGAAAATACTTGATGGGCAAAATGCTGATGATGAGAGCAGCTCATCAGATGAGGACAAAGTGGTTGACATCATATCCTTGGATAGTATTTCAGATGATGAGATATGCTTTGTTGATGAAACCAAAGATTCAAATAACCACAGTAATAGGAAACATGTGAAAAGCAAGCATAAGAGACATAAAGTAAAGAAGGAACCTGAAGGACCATCAATTAAGACTGAACAAAAACAAGACAAAGAGCGAGAGAAGAAAAACAAAAACAAAGCTGTAGAGGGAAAGTCTGAAGTATCAGGTTTAGAGAATGAGAAGTTACTCAGTGTTTTGGAACTGCTTGAATTGCAGGCCAGAGCAAGAGCAATTAGGTCACAGCTTGCATTGGAGGCTGAAACCAAGGCTAAAGAAAAGCAAACTGAAGTCACACATGTTATCCATCCATCTGACGATGATGATGATGCTGTTGTGATTGAAACACCTCAAGTGAATGAGATTGTGATTAGTAGTAGTGATTCTGAGGCTGAGAATGTTTGTGAAAAGAAGAAAACAGTTGAGGATAAAGCAACTACAAGCAAAACTCTTCAAAAGGATGCAGAGACTACAATTTCAAGTATTCTTCAGGAAGAAAATGACAATCAAGCTGCTAAGAAGCCACAAAAGATTAAACTTATAAGAAATGTTTTAGTTGATACTAGTAGCATTCCCTTGCCTGAAAAAGCTCCTGTGGAAGAGAAAACAAAGGAGTCAATTGAGAATGTGGCTAATAATACAGAAAACACTGATAAATCAGAATCTGACAAAGAAATAACACATGTTAGTGAAAAGAACAAAACAGAAATGTCTAATAATGAAGGGGATGGATGTAAAGATGAAGTAGAAGTCAAATTAATTGAGGACATGCCCAAGCAAAATGAAACAAGTAACAAGCGAAGACCCACTGTTGACCTAGATGATGATGTGGTACGAATTGATATTGTTGAAATTGATGGAATTGATGACTGAGTAATTATAGAATAAGATATATAGAATATAATATTATGACTATATAACATATATATTTATAATTATATATGTTGTTAAATGGCTTTCTGCAGGTGTAAAATTTATGTAAATAATGTAAAAACTATATTTGTAGCCAGTAATAACATCAGAAACATGGAAAAAATGCAAGAATTTTCTTTATTTGTTTTATATTAATTCGAAAAATAAAAAAAAAACTTTGTAAAACAATCGCAGCCAATCAAACGCCGAGTAAAAATGTCGACGCTCGCAGTGGTGTGAGTTCTTACACGTTCCACGTACACCTTAGCCAGCAAGCATCAAACATCTTTTGTGCGATGATCGGAAAATATTCACCGTTCGTTGCGATACACATGCACTAACAGAATAGAATAAGTAGTCGCTTTCAGTGCTTCCACTATCGTGCACACGTACACCGGATTACACATGCACGTTTAATGACCGTACACAAGGTTGCCTATATGTGAGGTTAAATCGCCAACGAAGGGCATGTTCACACTGTGCGGTCAAATTCCGACGGGAGAGACGTGAAACTAGTATTATTTGTGCGTGGGACTGCACGAAAATAGCGGCAGCGAAAAAATATTGATTCTCCGAGGAGTTTCTGCCGTGTCGATAAATCGGCGACTATTGAGACATGATGAACGTCGGAATACGACGAACGCATCGTGTGAAACGCGCCGTACAAATCGTGTGTAATCGACCTCGCGACACACACACGCCGACGCGCGCGACGCATCGAATCGCGTGCGTTGTGTTGACTGTGTGTTTGCGATCGCGTTCGACATATCTCCCTAATCGCCGCAGCACACGAGAGTGACTCGTTGACTCTCCCGTCGCACATATCGCCGTCCATCGTCGCCGCCGTGCGCCGTGTCGTGTGGGGGCACAATCCGCTTGCATTTCGCCGTGCGCCGCGTACCGTGCACGTCGGCCGAGATCGCTCTCGCCGAAACCGCGCTCCACCAGCGAGAGAGGAGAGTTCGCCGCCTTCTTCAGCGACGCGCAGTGGTGCACCCCGTTCCGCGTGTGCATTGTGTGTTGCCGCCTGTGAGCGCTGTGTGTGTGCGCTAGCGCGCGCGCGTGTGTGTGCGTGTGTGACTACTGCTGCTGCTGCCTGCGTTCTTTCGCTCTTGGATTACAACAACATTTGCGTATCTCGTTCGATGTGCCCGCCGCCGGCGCCATGAGCGGCGACCTGCGGACGCCGTCGATCGTCGTCGCGACGCCTCAGCCACCAGCCGCCGGCCGCCAGCGTCAGCAGCGGATACGACCGCATCGACAGCATCCTCCTCATCGCCGCACGGCTGTGTAATGGAAGAGGCGGAACGAACGCGAGCGAAACGCCAGCAACGACGACGCGTCTAGCTAGCAACGCATCCGAATCGCGCAGCGAAACGCTGAAACGATAACCGAAGAACCGAGAACCAAACGCCGCCGCCGCAATGAGCGTGGTAGGTGAGTACGATCGCCGATGATTTTGACAACCACTGTTTTCTTTGCATATGTATGTGTGTGTGATCATCTTCATGTGTGTGTGTTCCTTCCACTTATGTATTCTGTGTGCTATCCAGGTTATGCGTGACAATAAACAAGTGACTCACGCACATGCACACACATACATTGAAGGTGTGTGTGTGCGTACGACGCATTCTGATTATGTTATCATATCGAATTTGCATTTCGGAAGGTCGCGGAGCGGCAACGTCGTAAAAATTGTCGCTCGTGTGAAACGCGCCTTACGCCGTCGTCGTACGCTCTTCGGCGCCTCGCGAAGACTTCCACTCGCTGATGGCTCCCGCTGGTCAAATGTTTCGCATGCATAAAAAGCAGGCGGATACGATGCGAATGCTAATTGTGATCGGATGCGTGTGCACGCCACCACGAGCCGAGGGGCAGTAGGTGGAAAAAAGGGGGTGGGACGAGCCGGCGGGGGGTGGCGAACTTATTGATTTTTAGGGTGACACTGTCAACTGCCGTGAGTTCATGATGATGGCAAGAGCGGCGGAAAAAATGCACGGCACACGCAGCGCACGCGGAGGATCGAGTGTGAAAGAAGAGAGGTGGTGGTGGTGGCGGACGTCGCCACAGTGAGAGTTTTCGAACGCCGCGGCCGCCTGCGATACAAACAAAGAGCATCGAGCGACGTGAGATGTGCATTTCGAACTGAATTTTTCGAGCGACAATCTTTGACGGCGGCGACATTCGACGCGACGTCGAATTGCATGTGTGTGTTGGGTTGCCGACGCGTGTTCATTGGGAGTGCGTGCGGCGCGTCCACACTTCGGGTACGGTCGGTGCATCGCCGAACGCGCCGCACTCCGTGTTGCGAGTGCACGCCACGAGTGCCGGTGTGCACGCGGCTTAATCGCAAGTCCTCGCCGTGCGAGAATTGTGCGAATGTTGAAAAATGAATGAAAGTTAGATGGAAAAAATGGAGGTTGTTTGGTGGCAGGATCATTTCCGCCGACGGCCGAAGAGGAAACGCAGTTGACCCCCCCGCGGCACAACCTGCACTATTTGACGGGCCGCAAAAAAGGTGGGATGACACACGAAACTGATGTTGTTGCATGCAAATGAATTCGCATGTTGTGCCATTATGCAATCTATTATCGTGTGCTGGTTGTGGTGGCTGCGAATGGGTCGTCGTCGGTGTGAAGGAGGCGTGCGTGCGGCGCTGGCGGTGCTGCACGCTCGTGTGAAACGCGCCGTACGACCGGCCGGTAAGGTAGGCAGCGCCGCCGCGCGCGCGTGTGTGCCGTTTCAAAGATGGCCGAAAGCAAACATGCGCCATTGGCAGCGCAGCGTACGACGCGGAGCAGCCGCGCGGTGTTTATTCGTGTTTGCCTCCTCATCGCTCAAGCGACGCGGCCGTGCGGTGTGAATTATGCGTGCGTGAAATGGTGGCGCGCGTCCTCTGAGACGTCGTCGACGACGGCAACGACGACGGCGATTGCAGTGCACCGATGTGCTCGCGAATAATTTAACCTCCAAGTGTGTGCCGTCCGCGAAGCGACGAACGCCAAGCGACGATCTCCAACTCGCGTGTGCGAACGTGTATGTGTGGTGTGTGTGCGTGAGCGAACACACGCAAGTGGCGGCGTTGGTGCCGCGCCGCGCCGACTGTGAACGCGGTGCTGGACGCACACGCGAAATTATTTCGCCGAATGTGCGACGAGATGCGCGCGTGTGGTGCTGTTGTTGTTGTTGCTGTTATTATTGTTGGTGCTTCTAACCATGCTCGCATGGTGCGATTGTGCGCCGCCGACGAATAGTGCCCCGCCGTACCACGACGACGACGACGCTCCAGCGCTGCGTAAGGCTTCGCTGGCGAGCCGCGCTGGAATTATGCGTTCGACTTGTTGTTTGCCGCCACCGCCAACATCGTCGTCGCCACGGCCGTCGCCGCCGCCACTGCTGCTGCACTTGAAACGGAACGTTTATCGTGCTGTGCGAACGTGATTTGTGCAGCATGAGACAAGGTCGCGCCGGACAGCGAAAAAATAAATGTAATATTCATATTTGTGTGTGCGCTACGCTACGGCGGGACCCCCTCGCCCCCCCATCCCCCACCCCCGGGCGTCCTTCAGTCTTTTGTTTCTCCGGCCGGCGTTTGTTTGTTTGCATGCTTCGTTTGCTGCTTGTTTGCGACGACGATGTCGACGACGACGACGTTCGTTTGTTTTTGAATGCGCACGTTTGATTGGCTGGTTGCATGCGGCATCTCATGTTCCTCCGGTGGTCAGCGTGCGCTTTTCGAAGAGAGTTGTCTTCATTTCGTGCATGCTGCCTCCAAGAATTTGGCTCCGATGATGCGCCCCAGGCAAAGCCATGCGGATTGCCCTCCGGCCCACTACCTAACCTCATCGATATTCGTTTCTTGTTTACCTTCCTCCATGCCGGCTCAAAACGACTTTCTCTGGATGAAAATATCCGTTTGCTGTATGAATGAACTCTGCATGTTGCCTACGAATGCATTTTCTGCCAATTTTTAACATCTTAATACTTCCCAGTGGGATTGTAGGCAACTCAATATACATACAAGTAATAACTTCAATTAGCATCATCATGTGGCAATTGTTTTTTATGTTTCTCCACCTTCTCTCTCGAATGTAACGAAGAATGAATTCAGCTTGATATTTGAAGTTTCAAACATGTGCATTGTGTTGCCTATAGTTAAATCGTGTTGTTAAACAATTGCTACCGTGTTATGTGTGTTATGCTCACAGCAGGAAATTCTACGTATGTACGTTTTTAAATTTTCCACTGTTTGTTGTATGGCTTGACTCAACTCCAACTTGGTAGTTTCTCTACCTGCTTTTTGTTGTCGTCAGTTGCCGGGCGTTTCGTCGAAGGGAACCTTGCTTTTATCACTACTCACTGTGCGTTTATCGTCGGTTGTAAGAATTTCTAGCTGTCATATCAGAAATGGCGAACGATTTTAAGTTCGTCGAGTTTACAGTAAACATTGTACACTCACTATTAAAAAAATAGGAACAAAATATGACTACATAGTTATTTTCGCAAAATTGTATGAAATAATTTGAAATTTGGGAACTTTTAAATTTTACGATTATGGCGCGCAAAAGTGTAGGGATGTTTCTGGAGTTATCATGACCTTCAAATATCTCCGAGGTCAAAGGACCTTTTTTAGTACCATAGTTTGCTATTTTTTTTTTCTTGTTTTTTTTTCTCTTGTTGCTTATGAATGATATCCACGTGTTGTAAACGGAAAATTATTTATTTCCAATCAAAAAGTGCAGTTTATGAGTGAAAACCACACTTTTTGTATTTGCACGCCACTGAATTCTTGAAAACAGATTTTAAAATTTTACTTTAGAATCATAATCCAGATACTAATCCTTTCATCTTTTGAAACCATCGAAGATTTTTATAAGTATAGTATTATATCATGATCACATTGATTAGAATTTGAGAAAACATTAATAGCATTTTTGCAAATTTGAAGAATGTGTGAAATTACTTCATTTCTTGAATTCTTGACGTAATTAAACAATTTACAAAAATGTTGTTAAAGTTTAGGTTCACGATTTTTGTGTCAGTGCCGGTTAAAATCGTCAATCATGCATTTGAAATTTCAAATTCCACTTCTTTTACTTTCTTTTACTGAATTCACTGGTAATTTTGGAATCAGGAAATTCAGTAAGTTGTCAGTAATGTCAGTTGTCAGTGACGTCACATAAGTGAATTCACTTAAATCCGAAGATAGTCGATAATAAACGACAGTGACTTCGGTGAAATCCGAATATGGTCGACAGTAAACGACAGTGAATTCACTAAAAAACGAACATATTTTTAGCAATAATTGTTATGTGCAACTAGACTAGACTTTTTGTATTTTTACTTAAAAAATAGTTTAGAAATGTTTTAGAACATGTGTTAGAATGATGATATTTTTTCACGTTAGTTTTTCAAACTGTTTAAATTGTGTTTGGTTATTGGAAGTCTAAAGTAAGTCATTTGAAAACTTGAAGTTGATGGTTTAAAATGGGTTGAAAATGTAGTGGGCCAGTTGAAAATCAAATTTGAAACCCTGGTACAACTTTGTGAGTGGCTTTGCATGCAAAAACTGTCCTTGCCGTGTAGTGTGCTTCGTTTATGCATACATTTTGTTCGTCTGGCGGGCAAATGGCCATAAAACAGGGATCAGACGCGACCCAAATCCAAGCAAGCAAATAAAATGATAACCTTGAGACGTGCGACTGGTTGTTGTACCATCTCACTCTCTCGCTGGGTGAATGCATTCGTGTGTTTGTGATGACAATGTGCAAAATGGCTGGGTACCATCTGATGATGGTGGTGTGCCAATAATAATTGATCTAATTGGTCTAAAATGTGTTGGTTCTTGTTGCAGGCCTTAGCCGCCGCGTAGCGCCCCCCATCACGCTGCCCGTCACCCTGGAGGACCCCGCGACGAACTGGAAGGGACCGCCGCCCGGCTCGGAGCCGCAGAACTTTGCGTCGAACTCGAACTCGTTCTCCGGGCCGCCGGCGGGCTTCCAGGGCCCGTCGCCGTTCCAGGGCCCGCCGGCGGGGGCCGGCTCGCCGGCCGGCGCCCCGCCGTACCAGGGCGGCCCGCCGCCCGGCTCCACGACGCCGCAGTACACCGCCTCGCCGGCGCCGTCCGGATCGTCGACGCCCGGCCCCGGCCCACCTGGGCCGCAGAGCGTGGGCAACGCCGGCTTCCCGCCGCCGCCGAACAGCGCGGGCCCCCCGTACAATGGGCCCGGTCCGGGGCCGGGGCCGTTCGGGTCGCCGTCGGCGCGCATGGAGCAGCGCATGGAGGTGCCGCCGTTCGGCCGGCCGGGCTCGTCGGGGCCGCCGTTCGTCGGCGGGCCGGGGCCCGGACCCGGCGGCAACGCGCACTTCGCCTCGCCGGGACAGCCGTTCGGTGGGCCCGGGTTCGGGATGCCGCCGGGCTCACCCTTCGGGCCCGGACCCGGTCATCCCATGTCCGGCCCGATGGGACCCGGCCACGGTATGATGCCCGGCCAGATGGGACCAGGACCCAATCCGGTTGATCGGATGGATCAGGGGTAAGTGTCATTTGAATACCTTCTTTTTTGCACCTTCTAATTGTCATATTTGACAACAATCAAGTCTTATACTAGAATCCTCTTGACAAGCGAACTTGAAGCATTACTAAGTTATGTTCAAGCTTTTCTGACATTGAGTGACCTTCAGAAATCATTCCAAGTTTCGAGATCGCTAATTGATCAATTGAAGGAAGTCATCTTACAACCTGCTCTTAATCTCAACATGCGCACTAAGGATATTATAAGAAATGATGCGTGATAGAATTAATCGGCTCAATCAGAGGCTCGTTATATAATTGTAAAGCTCTACACATGAAGTAAAACTTCTTAGACAAAAAGTAAAATTTCTCTTTCGAGACAAAACGTAAACTTGAGACCCTTATTTGGATTTCTTCAAGTCAGGTGTTTTTTTTAAGACATTTGAACCAAAGTTAAAACTCGTTAAGTTTTTTTGAAGAATAAAACCTCGAACTGGGATGAAACTCACTTGTAAAGTTGTAATCAAGATTAGATTTGATGAGCGGAAGAAAGCGAAAATTTTGTCTTTCAATTAACTTCATTTTAAAGTTCGGTTGTTTCTGTGCCCTATAGGATAATGATTTATATCAGTTTTCGTCAAAATGCGGTAAATGTCATTTGAATCATTCGAATCGGTCCATTAGTTTCGGAGATATGAACATTTTTGAAACTCTAACGATTTTAAAAATTTCATATCACTTTTTACGCTACCAACTTTTGTTTTTTTTTTTTTAATTTTTAAGCGATTTCTGCTCCGTCAATGGTCAACTTAGACATTTTTACAAAGTTCGCATTAAGACCTCCGATGTTAGTGACTTTCGAAAGTGATCAACCGTATAAAAATTATATGTAATTAAATGAGTGAAAGAAAAACGAAGATTTAAATTTTTAGGTGATGAAGTTTTCATAGAAGATTTTTTAAATCATACGTGTTAATTTTCAATGTCAATGTGTGATTGAGATTGTGAACCAAAATAAATATTAAACAGAAGCATTAGGGCAAATCTCGTACTAATTACGTTATTCCAAATGTAACATGTGAAATTTTTATTACACTTGTGATTAATATGTTTTAATTTCTATAATTATTCTATAATAATTGTGAGAAAATTGGTACAATGGTTTACATGCTGACCTGTTGAACATTTTACTTGGTTTGGAACTGTAATTTTCATTAGCTTCTGAAGAAGCAATTTTCTTATTTCATTCAGATAAAAATCGAGTTTCCCGACAGAGATAGATAAAATATTCAGTTTCTGTTTGTCGTAGATGTTTTCTCGACTTTTTTTGTGAATTTTCAGTTCTTCATATGTGATATATTTTGTTGAGCACCTCATTTTATTGTAATACCAAGTTCTGAAATATGTTCCTCGTTTTATAAGCGTTTTTTCTGGACATCAGTGATTAGGGGATTGGAATCAAGTATATAGTATTTGATTGGTGTATCTAATAATGTTTTCTTGTATACTGGTTGAAGGTCCAATTTGGATATTAATGAAAAAAAAAACTATTTTGACACTCTTTTTGACTTGAGTGTTGCTAATAGTTTTCAAGAATGAAGTAAATTGAAACGAAAATAACTATTACTGGTATAAGTTTCGAATAATGTTGAAATGGTTCTTGAGAAACTTTAAATTGGTTTTGACCGTAAAAGTTGAGTGGCACTATCATTATTTGATTAGTGAAATTGGTGTACTTTTGTACCAAAAATCGATTGTAATCCCAAGTTATAAGTAATATATAAAATGTTCATTTCAGTAACTTATTCAATAAATAAGAATAAATTACAAATAAAATTATTCATTCAAATTTGAATGAAGCCAATCTTGATAAAAGTTGTAAGGACGAGAACATAAGTATTGCCCATAAAAGTTTCGAATAACCAATGTTAGGTTTTGGTGGGAGTTTTGAACAGTTGCTGACAGAAGCAGTTGAGATACAGTTAATGTAAAGTAACTGACTGAAAAGTTTACAATAATGAAGAATGAATTAAATCTTCAATAATTGTAATTTTAGTAATATTATGGTACTTACAGATTTATTATTGGCATATGTTAAACAGTAGCAGACAATTTATTCAAACATTAGTCTGATTCAGAGGCGCGTTACACAGTTGTGAGGCCCTAGGCAAAAAGTAAAATTTGAGGCCCCTATCCTAATTTACCCCCTTATCTATACACAATTTTTTATTTTATCACCGTCAATAAACCAATTGGGACTGCAGAAAGGGTCTTTTTCTTAGGAAAAATGTATTTATTGATATGCAGTGGCGGATTTAGGTGCCGCGGGGCCCGAGGCGCAATTTGATTTTGAGGCCACCAATTTTGGGCCGAGGCGCAAAAAATTTTTAGAGCCCATTTGGGCCCCCCCAAGTCCATCATTTGATGTTATACGGGGAAAGATTTCTGAATTTGGGGGCCCCTTTGGGCTGGGAGCCCAATGCGCGCGCCTCTTGCGCCTGTGTGGAAATCCGCCACTGTTGATATGTAATAATGTCTATGTGGCTCCTATTGAGAGGCCCCTAAAATTCCGAGGCCCTAGGCAAATGTCTTTTTTGTCTATTAGTATAACGCGCCACTGGTCTGATTCATTGTCCAAACAAGTTTTGAAAACTATTTTTAATGTTTTAGAGGGAATCCCAAACTGTTGTTGATAGGACCAATTATTAATCAGTCCAAGACACCTAATATTATTATATAATTCGCGAAATTAATGTGGTTACAACACAACGAAGTTGTACTTACAAATGTTAACTAACACGAGTAACTTATTCTTCTGGTTGAAAAATTTGGAAGAGGAACAGTAACTTTAATAATAGTTAGTGGATACTTTATGAATATTTCTTATTAGTACCTAGACAGTGTCAGACAAACATTAGTAGTGTGTTGATAGGAGTTTGAAACTGCTGCTGGCTGAAGCAATTGAGGTGCAGTTACGAATCAATTGATGAAAGTATATTTAATCATGATAGTAATGTTGCATTGCGTTTTAAGGTTTTAACTAATAGGGGTTCGTTACTAAAATGCTCATTTCACTAGTTTTGATAGAATTTTTTTTTTAATTTTTCACCCCGCTATAATTTCCAACTTCAATCTTGTCAAGTTTATAGTTACAAATAATTTTTTTGTTCAATTGAACTCAGTGTTATATTATAGTTTCAGCGAACCAAGTTTGCTAACGTTTTTATCTGTATCGTTTCGCAAAATTTTTCGTTTTTTTCGAATTTGATGCGTGAAAAAATAATACCAGCAGCATATATTCATTTTTTTCAGACATTGAATACTTTTTAAAAGTCGAAATAATCGAATTTCAGTTCGTTACGTTGAAAAACGCGGCAATGGGTCTATGGGAGTAAAAAGTTTGGGAACCTCTGATTAAGACTGTGTACAGAGTGGACTAATTTCGATGTTTTAATAGAGAATCTGTGAAACGATAAGAAATGTGAAAAAACTAATTAGGCATCATTATGCCTTTTTCTTATTGTTAGACAAATTTATTGCCATTAAAAAAAATGTCATTCATTTTAGCAATATAAAAGAAGTTCTATTTTTCTACCCCCAAGAAGTTTTTATTACGCTAGTTACATAAATATAATTTTTACATTATTATATATACATTTTTTTCGCCGCTGGTTTTTTCTTTTATGACATAAACGTGCATTTTTTTTAAATACGTCATTCTTATTTTTAACATAAGGAAACAAATAATTTTCGTAACTACGATGACAAAAGAAATTCTTCAATCAACAATACTCAAAACGAACATCGTTCCAGTACACTCGACAAAGTTGACTCTAGTTTTAGCAGTGGATTTTAGCAGCATTTATTTAAGCAACGGTGGGTTGTGATTTAAATTTTTAACTAAAGCTGTTCTTCTGAATAATAATATATTTGTTGCTAAACTTCCATGTTACTCGTTAGGGCGAAAAAAATCGACATTTTGACTATTCGTTTTAGTTGGGAACTTCAATGTTGAAAAGTTGTCAAGAATAGAGAACGAAGCAAATTTTCCGTATCTGGTTGAGTTTCGACTCTCGGGAGGGGGCGGCTGGGTTGTGGATGGTGGTGGTGGTGCGTTGGGGCTGGTGGTGTAAACCCGCGTTGGCGGTCCACACGACGCGCCGTTTCGAGTATCGACCGACAGGGGCGGCAGGGGGTGGGGATGATTATGGGGCTCGGCAGGGCGCCAAGCTTCATGCCTACCCCCTCCATCCCTCCCACCGCCACCATCAAATAACCGCCACCCCACACCCCCCACTACCCGCCCCCACATCCCAACCACCAGCTTCTACAAGTTGTGCCGCCACACAACGTGAATCGACGCCTTCGAAAAATTCTGCAAGCGTATTTTCGATCACGTGTGTCACAAAATGACCACGTGGTGCTGCTACTGACACGACGTGTTAATGATCAATTAATCAGATACTTTTTGTTGCCATTAATTGACACATGTTGTTGCATGTTACCTCTGCGCTTGTGTTCGATCCCAAAAAGGGCAAAACGATGAAGCGGCGGGATGAAAAAATTAATTAAAACGTATAATTAACAATTAGGCGCGTGTAGTGCAAATTAACGGCGAGCAACTTAATGAAAACTAATTAACACACTGGATTTTCGTTCTTTATCTCAAGTTTGTCTTATCATGTGTATTGAGAATAGTCACTTCAATATCAGGAGCGGATTCAACAAATTTCGTCCAGATTTGTCTTTCCCTCAAAAATCTCAATGTTGAATTAAACTATTAAATTTTCGTTTAATTAATACTCAAAACGTCAATTTAATACACAATTTGAATACGTAAATACGCCCCTGTGTTGTTTGCTATTAGCAACCCATGGATGTTATCTGTAGCTTTTCAACTTCCTTTGGAACTTTCATGTAATTCGTTGTGCGTACCTACTGAATAAATTAATTGTCAGGAAACCTGTCCGCCAGAAAAAACTTGTACAAATCGTTTTATGTGAATTGCGAATAGTAAGTGAAACCATCAAGGCCCTAAGCTCCCGTCGTCGCGCGTATCGACAGGTGTAAACCGACCAATGGTGCGTCGCTTTTTGCGAAGTTTGCGCGTGCATCAATCCGTAGCGCGTTAATGTAATGGCTCACTCACGCGTGCAAATAAGGAAACAATGCGAAAAAGTTGGCCGCAGCGCTCGCACCGGACGATTGTTCTACGTGGTGCATTCCAATTGCCTTATTAGCAATGAGCGCGTGTAGAGGCGGAGGTCTGTCTGACCATAGGTCAGGGCGAAAGGATGTGATGTTCATGATTAAGACATGGTACAAGAAAAAAGGTGATGTTTAACCCTCAGTTTGTCGCGGCTCTACACTTTTGCCAATTATAATTCAGAAAGCAACAGTTATATTTCAGACTTGTAAATTTTATTAAAAAAAAGGTCACTTGTAATTCAAAAAACAGTAAATGTAATTCAGAATCATGAAATTTATTTCAGAAAATATCATGTGTAATTAAGAAAAGGTAATTCAGAAATAGTGATTTGTAATTGAGAAATCGTAATGTGTAATTCAGACTGAATGAAATAATATTGTTGTTAAATCAAATTTAGGTTGTTTTTACTGTAAAATGAATTGGATAATAATCAACTATACCTAACAAGTTAATATACAGGCTGTCTCAGCTATCGTGTCCACCCCCTTTATCTTCTTTTTTTATCAAAATTTCTTGATGAAATTTGGCACACTTATAGATATTAATCTCTAGTTTTAAAATATTTATACAGAAAAACAAAAGAATAACAAACAAAAAAGATACAGACCAAAGTTATGTTTTTTTAAATGGAACACCCTATATATTATTACACCATTCGAAAGATGGAGAAATTCTAAATTGATTTCATGTATCACATGTGAT